>CM035841.1:286117706-286308822 GCA_020510985.1 Pholidichthys leucotaenia
TGTACATGATTTTAATTCAGGTCCAAAATCGTTCCATAATCTGACTCCTTGCACTGAAATACAGTGTTGCTTGGTGGTTGTTCTCACTGTAGGCTTTTGAAATATACATGTTCCTCTGAAGTGATATCGTTTCTCCCTTGTTTGGAACAACTTTTGGATATTTGCGGACAGTGATAGATTCTTCACTTTGAACATTATTATTGCGGTTTTAAAGTCAATCAGATCTTTCAACTTGAGAGTTTTTTGTTTAAGAAAAAGTGGGTTTGTTGGTTCCCTGTAAGCTGCTTTGTTGATTATTCTAATAGCTCTCTTTTGAAGCATAAAGAGTGGATATATGTTTGTTTTATATGTATTTCCCCATACTTCATTACAATATGTCATGTATGGGAGTATTAATGAATGGTACAAGGTGTATAGTGTGGGTTGATTCAGCAAATTTTTCACTCTGTGTAATATTGCAATTGATTTGGATACTTTACCTTTTATATAATTGATATGTGGCTTCCAACACAGTTTGTTATCAATTATTACTCCAAGGAATTTAGTTTCGGATACCCTTTCAATCTCTACACCATTTACACTGAGTTTGGGTACTGGGTAGTTGTGATGGTTGTTAAAGACTATAAATTTTGTCTTGCTTAAATTGAGCGTTAATTTGGAGAGACAGGTTACAAATATATGTCAGTGGCTTCACTAAGCATTCAATGATAGTTTTGACTAAAAGCATGTCAATACCATCACAATCCTTAGATGTTTTACTTTTAAATGATTTAACAATTTCAATGACCTCTCTCTCGTCTGTGTTCTTTATGAAAATTGAGTCTTTTATAGCAATGTTTTTGCTTATTGTATCACCTGTAGATGCCATAATGGGCATTTCTCAAGCCAAATTAGGACCAATGTTAACAAAAAATTTATTAAATGCATCTGCTGGTGAGACTGCATTCACACTCTTGAGTCGTTTTTTTTTTTTTTTTTTTGAAAGCTTGGTTGGGTAGCTTGTATTTCTGTTTTTATTTCCAAGAATATTGTTAAGTATTGTCTATGTATTTTTAATGTTATCTCTATTTTTCTCCAGTTCTTTACTGTAATAGTCTCTTTTACTACATTTCATTATATATAAACTAATTTTTGTATGTTTTATACCACTGCTCTGCTTCTTTTGTCCTTTTCTTTAGAAAAGCTTTATATAATGAATTTTTCTTTTTACATGCTTTTTGTAATCCTTTGGTTAACCATGGCTTGTCAACAAATTTCTGTTTCAGCTTTTTCTTTACTAATGGACAATTTTTTTCATAAAGAGTGGTTACAATGTTCATGAGTGTGTCATAGGCTTCATTTACATCTGATACATAGACTTTTGTCCAGTCTTGCTTCAGCAGGTCTTCTTTAAAAGAACTGATTGCATTTTGTGATTTGTGCCTGAAAGATTTTAAATTTTTTCTGTATTGGCCCCCATGTGGCCATGGATAAGTGCAAAGACTGGCAAATGGTCGCTTATGTCATTTATCAATAATCCACTTTCTATTTTCTTATCAATAATATTAACAAACAGGTTATCAATAAGTGTAGCGGTGTGAACTGTGATTCTACTGGGATGTATTATTGTGGGATATAGACTCATACTGTACCATACATAGAATTCATGAACTCTGTAATTACATTTTGTTGAAATGGATTTAGTAAATCAATATTGAAGTCTCCACAGATTACAACCATTTTCTTACTAGTTATATTATTGTACAGCTCAACTAACTTATCTCTGAATGTCTCAACGCAAGTTCCCAGCATTCTATGTATACAACTTATATCCCTCTTCGACTCTTCGATATCCCTCTTCGACTTCTGGCACCACACGAGTAGGCTGCCTTTTGCAACAGCGGATCAATTTCTGCCTATTTTTATTTACTATCTGGCTCTCTTGCCAATCTTTCTGATCCAGCGTCACCTTTATTCCATTCAAACACGTAGATCGCCCAAATGTCTCCTGAGCCAGTGGACGGAGCCACTGTTTCGTGCAGGAGGCAGTATAATAGAGACCAGCTGTTAGCACTTAACCGGACCACGATGCTAACAAAAAAACTCGACATACCGGGAGAGATAAGACGGAAACGGCATGGTTGTCGAGCTGGGGCAAGACGGCGGGCAAGGAATATAAGGTACAGACCCACCCTCCCATCCGTTGTTATGGGGAATGTACGATCGATACTTGGAAAAACAGATGAGCTAGCGGCTATCTCCCGCTATGAGAGCATATACCGGGAGTGCTTCCTTATGCTATTCACGGAGACGTGGCTAACTGAACTAGCAGCAGATGCTAACATTGAACTGGAGGGTTTCCACGCAATACGGGCAGACCGAACACCAGAAAGTGGGAAGGCAAGGGGCGATGGAGTGATGATGTATATTAATAACAACTGGTGCAGACTGGGACATATCACGGTTAAACAAAAACACTGCAACAAAGACATGGAGTTGCTAGCTGTTAGCATGCGGCCTACATATCTCCCGAGGGAATACTCCCACGTGATCTGCATTGTTATTTATGCAAATCCGACGGCGAACGCTGGGACAGTGCGTGACGTCATCCACTCAGTAACTGGCAGGCTGCAGACAGAACACCCAGATGCTCTTCTCCTCATCTCAGGCGACTTCAACCATGTTTCACTGTCTCCCATTCTACCCATGTTCACCCAGTATGTCACATGCCACACTAGAGACAATAAAACATTGGACTTATTCTACGCAAACACTAAGGAGGCGTACACCTCATCTCCACTCCCCCCACTCGGGAGTTCGGATCACAACTTGGTTCATCTCCGGCCGGTGTACAAACCCCTAGTGCACAGACAGCCTCCGGTCATGCGCACAGTGAAGTTATGGTCTGAGGAGGCAATGGACGCTCTAAAGGACTGTTTTGAAACCACTGCCTGGGAGCAGCTCTGCGATCCACATGGTGAGGACATCGATGGCCTCACTCACACCATCACGGACTACATCAGCTTCTGTGTGGACAACACCGTACCCACCAAGACCATACGGTGTTGCTCAAACAACAAACCCTGGATCAACCCTGAGATAAAAACACTTCTGAGAGAGAAGAAGAGGATCTTCAGGTCGGGGAACAGGGAGATGCTGAAGTCCGTACAGAGGGAGCTGAGGAGGAAGATCAGAGAAGGCAAGGACAGCTTCAGGAAGAAGATGGAGGACAAGCTGCAATAGAGCGACATCGGTGGGGTCTGGAGAAACCTTAAAACCATCTCTGGGCTCCAGAATACCTCCCCCCAGGCCACGGGGGGCAGGGAGTGGGCGAACAATCTGAATCTGTTTTTTAATAGGTTTGACCAACCGCCCTCCCCCCCCCCCCGACTGCACAACAACCACTGCTGCCTCTGAAGACATCAAGTCCTGCTGCCCACACCCCACTCCACCATCACCCCCCCCACTCCCAACACACAGCCCCCCAACCTGACCCTCACTAAGACCCAGGTGAGGATGGAGCTGAGGAAGATCAAGGCGAGAAGGCGTCGGGACCGGACGGCATCAGTGCAAAGCTCCTCAAGTCCTGTGCAGACCAGCTGTGTGGGATTGTGGAGCACATCTTCAACCTGAGCCTGAAGCTGGGGAGGGTACCACAGTTGTGGAAAACATCTTGTGTGGTACCTGTACCAAAGACTTCCCACCCCAAAGATCTGAACAGCTACAGACCAGTGGCCCTGACGTCCCACATGATGAAGACCCTGGAGAGACTGCTCCTTGCTCACCTTCGTCCCCTGGTGGGACGAGCGATGGATCCACTCCAGTTCGCCTACCAGCATGGCATTGGGGTGGAGGATGCAGTGATCTTCCTCCTTCACCGTTCTCTGTCCCACCTGGAGAAGCCCGGGAATGCGGTGAGGATCATGTTCTTTGACTTCTCCAGTGCTTTCAACACCATCCAACCGATGATCCTGAAGGACAAGCTGCTGTGTGCAGGGATGGACCAGCACCTGTCATCATGGATCCTGGACTACCTCACTAACCGGCCACAGTTTGTGAGAACCCGGGACTGTGTGTCCGACACGATCATCGGTAGCACAAGAGCCCCCCAGGGAACGGTTTTGGCTCCCTTCCTGTTCACCCTTTATACTGCGGACTTCTCACACAACACAACACACTGCCATCTACAGAAGTTCTCTGACAACTCTGCGATCGTTGGCCTCATCTCCAACGGAGATGAAGCTGAGTACAGAGGACTTATCCAGGACTTCGTGGACTGGTGCCATCGGAACTGCCTCCAGATCAATGCAAGGAAAACTAAGGAGCTGGTGGTGGACTGCCGCAGGCAAGGACAACCCCTCACAGCACCAGTAAACATACAGGGAACAGACATCGAGATGGTGACATCCTACAAGTACCTGGGTGTTCATCTGAACAATAAACTAGACTGGTCACACAATACTGACGCACTCTACAAGAAGGGACAGCGCAGGCTGTTCCTACTGAGGAGACTCAGGTCTTTTGGTGTACAAGGGGCGCTGCTGAAGACATTCTATGACACGGTAGTGGCATCAGCCATCACTTTTGGAGTGGTCTGCTGGGGCAGTGGCATTACTGCAGCCGATAGGAAGAGACTGAACAAACTGATCAAGAAAGCTAGCTCTGTCCTGGGGCAACGCCTTGACCCAGTGGAGGAGATGGGAGAGAGAAGGATGGTGGCTAAACTGTCATCTCTGCTGGAGTCCGAGTCCCACCCTATGCAGGACATACTGAACGCACTGAGGGGCTCATTTAGCAGCAGACTACATCATCCTAGGTGCGCAACCGAGAGGTTTCGCAGGTTCTTCCTACCTACGGCTGTCAGACTGTATAACCTAAGCAGGGCTGCTTGCAGAGATAGCAAAAAAACGTGACAACCTAATAGTATTGAATGCAAAAGACGCAATAGACTTACACAATGGTCCCCTCCGGTATACAACTAGGAAAATACCGGTCGCTACGGAGGGTGACAATATATACGGGTACATAATCATACCATGTAGGATAACTAAGTAGACGGTTATGCTGTTCATTCCATCTAGCTACAATGCTCCGCACTGTGTGTGTTTATATATTTATTCCATCTAGCTACAATGCTCCGCACTGTGTGTGTTTATATATTTATATATTTATTCCATCTAGCTACAATGCTCCACACTGTGTGTTTATATATTTATATATTTATATGTACATATGTATATTCGCTGCTCTTGTTTTTTCTTGTCTTCTGATTGTTGCTCTGTGTGTTGCTATCCCTGTGCTGTTGCAATCCTGGAATTTCCCCATTGTGGGACTAATAAAGGCTTATCTTATCTTATCTTATCTTATAATTAGAGTTTTTGTTTTATCTTGGTCAATCTCAACAGTAACACATTCTAGAATCCCTGGTAGTGCAAAGGACATTCCATTTACAAGTTTACACCTATACAGGTCATCAATATACAGTGCAACATCACCACCCTTTTTTTGAGATCTATTAATATAAAACATCTGATATCCCTCTATTGTCATCGGAGAAGCCTGCTCTTCATTGAGCCAAGTTTCAGAGACTGCGATAGCTGTAAATTTTCTATTTAGCTGTTTTAAATATTCCTGAATCTGTGAAGTTTTTGTTAAGACTTCTGCTGTTGAAGTGTATTATTGATAGTTTACCATCTAATTGCGCTTGACTTTTGAATTGCTTTTCAGTATAATATTCACAGTGATTATGAATGTTGTTGTAGAAGTGGTTATCAGGATCAATATCATTCTCCATCTCTTGTGGTTTATGTTCAGCATAATGGCATATTTTCAGAATCTGAATTTCCTCACTCTGTGTCAAATGACTTCCAACAACTGGGGATGATTGATGTCTACTCAAGTCAGTCATAAGTTTTTTGTTTCTCATAGCAAGATCATAGGACTTGCTATGAGATCAAAGGCAGGCTGCACTCATGATCATAGGCCTCGCTATGACATCATCAAAAATCAAAAGGCAGGCATTACTCACGATCATAGCACTTGCTATGACATTATCAAAGATCAAAGGCAGCCATCACAGATCAAAGGCAGGCATCAACGAACGAGTGGTAACGTCAAAGATCCAAGGCAGGTTTCACCATGGTTACTGTTGCCATGGTAACAGTAACTTTCGACGGCCATGCAGAAATGTTTGCTTACACTTGCTTTCTATGGGCATGCACAGTTATGCACGGGCATGCACAGGTATGCACTAGTACAAAAAAAAATTAGAAATCAGGAAGGGGGCAAACACTTTTTCACACCATTGTGTGTGTGTGTGTGTGTATATATATATATATATATATATATATATATATATATATATACTGTATATATACAGTATATATATATATATATATATATACAGTATATATATACAATGGTGTGACCAAATGACCAAACGACTCATGTCTGTCATGCGTGTGTTTCTGTCATTTGGTTGTCTACTGTCATCCGTCCATCCATCCATCCATCCATCCATCTATCTATCTATCTGTCTATCTATCTATCTATCTATCTATCTATCTAATATATATATATATATATATAAGACTGTTTTGGGGTGGATTGAGCTTTGATCTTAAACTTTTTCAACAAATTGTTGAAACGTATCATGCTGCTCAGCAAACTGGACAGTCAGCACAGTGCACACGGGTGACACAGATGACCAGAATGCACTGCACTCAGCTGTGTCCTCATGTCAGTCACTGTTAAGAAGAACATCTGCTCTTGGATTACCACACCCTGAAATATCTATTATAATCTGAAGGATTCTTTCATTTCTGCCGGTCCTCCTGCTGACACAGCTTAATTATATATGTTTGTATATTTTAGATCTCAGACAAGAAAACTTCAATTTTGCTCAAATTTTTTTTTCTTAAACTTTGAAGCCATTTTTGTCAATGAAAATCCTACGCTTCCTACGCTACGGAAGCATGGTCTTATACGGTAGTTTTAGGGCATCAATTATGCAATGCTTGAGCACATGATAACTTACACACAAATCTACCTACGGGTACAAATAAAGTAACCTGAACCTGAACCTGATGTCATAATTTTTATGTGTGCTGTTTGCACACTTTTGTGGGACATACGAGCATTTGTTGAATCTGGAGTAGCTTGTTCGTGCTAACGCAGCTTACTAACAAAATATGTGGGATTTACATATACTAATACTAACATGTTCCTGCATGAGCCCCATTGTTTCAGAACTGAGTGAACTAGTTTATGAAAATTATATAATTATTAAATGAGTTCAGTTACTTCTTAGCAAAAGTGCTCTAATTAATGTCTTTTTTTTTTATAACAGACTGAACAGATTCTCAATGAATACAAGATCCGAGCATTGGCATGCCATCCAGACAAACACCTAGACAACCCAAAAGCAGGTAAATAAAGGGTAATATACTTGTAATATAAACTTCTGCTTGCACAGTGCTTTGTTGATTAATATTTGATTTCTTTTTCATAGTGGCAGACTTCCAAAAACTACAGGAGGCCAAAGAGGTTTTATGCAATGAAACCAAAAGGAAAAACTATGACCTTTGGAAAAGAAGTGGAGTTACTATGTCATTTCATGACTGGCAAGCCTTGAACGACTCAGTAAAAACTGTATGCTAGTTATTTTATTGACTTTACGGTTTTCAAAATGCTGCACAGTAGCTGAAAAGTTGCTCATCTGTTTGCAGTCAATGCACTGGGCTGTGAGAAATAAGAAGGAACCAATGCTGGAGGCATCTAAACCAGTCTCTTCTCAAGCAGAGGACATCCACTGTGAGCAGGAGGAAAAGAGCGTCCACTCATGTGAAGCTGTACATTCAAGTGAGTACATTTAAATATATTCTCAAATTCTTAAAAACTGTGAGAAACACTGCTTATTTTCATTAATTTTGCATTCTTTTTTGTGGAACTTAGGAAATCAGAAATTTGATTTAACCACTGCTACCTCTATCACAGACATCTAATGTCATGGATGGAGAGGATTTTTGCTTCTCTGGATAACCACAGGAGCTGGTCAAGAGCCCCTCTGGTGTTATAGGGTCATAGAATAATAAAATAGTGCCTCTCTTATTAAAGAAAGGCTGTCCATCCGCCCACCCAGTTATTGGTGAAACGTTGCGTTTTGCACTTCAAAGCTAACAGCTATTGAATTTTGTCATCTGGAAAAAAGACAAACACACACACACACACACACACACACACACACACACGTACACACGTGCATGCACACACACACTTTTAAGTGTTACAGAAGCTAGAAATAGTCTCAGGGATCAGTAGCTCCCACCAGACAGATTACGACATGGTGCAGCGGTTAGCATTGTGGCAACACTGCAAGAAGGTAGTGCGTTCAATCCCACCCCTGACCATCAGTGACCCTTCTGTGTGGAGTTTGCATGTTCTCCCCGTGTCTGCGGGGGCTTTCTCTGGGTACTCCAGTTTCCCCCCATAGGCCAAAAACATGCATGTTAGGTTAACTGGCACCAACTGGGGATTCTAAATTGTCATTGGGGTGAGAGTGAGTGAATGGTTGCCTGTCTTTCTGTGATGGCCCAGTGATAGAGTGATATAGTAGAAAAGTGACAACAGCCACTGAGGACACAGTCCAAGGATGGATAATTTTTTCACACATGGGGAGTTGTTCAGAATTCCTTGTGAGAGCTCCTTGTCCAAAGCTTTAGAGTGATGATAATCAAGTCAGTGGCGGTAATGCACCTGTAAGCTGGTTGCCAGCCACCAATCAAATCTAAAAGAAGAAGAAGAAGAAGATGGACTGGTGAACTGTCCAGGGTGTACCCTGTCTCTCACCCAAAGGTGCTGGAATAGGCTCCAGTGACCTAATAAGGATTAAGCAGTTGAAAATGAATGAATAAATATAATTTCTACAATTTTGTTGTACTGTACTACTGTACAATGACAATAAAGCCTATTCTATAAATAGGTGGAAGATCAAAGTTGTATTCTGGTAAATAAAGTCATATTATATGATGTTATTATCTGTGTTGTGTTCAGTATTTACTCTGTTTTATAACATGAAACATCCACTGCTTTAAATCTCATAGTGACCAAACATTTCTGTCATTCCTTAGGTGATTTCTGCCATCGGCGTTTCCGTTGGGCTTCTGACTCTCCATCTGTTTTGCTGCAGAAATTCAGAAATTATGAAATTTAATTGTTAAAACTTTTCCATTTTTCTCTAAGTGTGTCTGTATGACTCTACACAATGTTTACTTCTTACAGTGATCATTTAAAGTCCTGTACAATTGTCACCCCACTAATTTTCTTAGATAAATCATGAGTTGATGTACGGTTAGGGCCATACATTATTGGACACTGACACAGGATTTGTTATTTTAGCTGTTTACCGAAATATATTCAAGATACAGTTATATAATCAATATGATCTTAAAGTGCAGACTTTCAGCTTTAATCTGAGGGTATTCACATCTAAATTGGAGTTATGGTTTAGGAATTGCAACCATTTTTATACATAATGTCCTCATTTCAGGGGCTTCAGAAGTAATTGGACAAATTAACATTACCATAAATAACATGTTCATTTTTAATACTTAGTCTTTTGCAGGCAGTGACTGCCTGAAGTCTGGAACCCATGGACATCACCAAATGCTGGGTTTCCTCCTTTGTGATGCTTTGCCAGGCCTTTAATGCAGTTGTCTTCAGTTGTTGCTTGTTTGTGAGTCTTTCTGCCTTAAGTTTTGTCTTAAGCAAGTGAAATGCATGCTCGATCGGGTTGAGATTTGGTGACTTACTCAGCCATTACAGAATATTCCACTTCTTTGCCTTAAAAAACTCCTGGGTTGCTTTCACAGTATATTTTGGGTCACAGTCCATCTGTACTGGGAAGCACCGTCAATCAGCTTTGCTGCATTTGGCTGAATCTGAGCAGACAGTACATCCCTATCCACTTCAGAATTTATCCGGCTGCTTCTGTCTTCTGTCACATCATCAATAAACACTAGTGGCCCAGTGTCATTGGAAGCCATGCATGCCCATGGATCACACTGCCTCCACCATGTTTTACAGAACATGTGGTGTGCTTTGAACCATTTCAAGCCTTCTCCATACTTTTTCTTCCCATCATTCTGGTACAGGTTGATCTTGGTTTCATCTGTCCAAAGAATGCTGTTCCAGAACTGGCTCTTTAGATGTCTTTTTTTGGCAAAGTCTAGCCTTTCTATTTTTGAGGCTGATTAGTGGTTTGCATCTTGTGGTGAACCCTCTGTATTTGCTCTCATGAAGTATTCTCTTTATGGTAGACTTATAGATACTGATACATCTATTTCCTGGAGTGTTTTTCATTTGGCTGGATGCTTTGAAAGGTTTTTTTCTTCACCATGGAAAGGATCCTACTATCATCCACTACTGTTGTCTTCGTGGACATCCAGGCCTTTTTGAGTTCCAGAGCTTATTAGGGTGCCCTTTTTTTCTCAGAATGTACCAAACTGTTGATTTGACCACTCCTAACATTTCTGCTATCTCTCTGATGGATTTCTTCTTTTTTCAGCCTAAGGATGGTCTATTTCACTTCCAGTGAGAGCTCCTTTGACCACATGTGAGTTTGCAGCAACAGTTTCCAAATGCAAATACCACACCTGGAATCAACTTAAGACCTTTCACCTGCTTGATTGATTAGATTTTCTTTTAGAATCCTTTATTAGTCCCATAATGGGGAAATTACAGGGCATCCACATGAGTGGATGAGGCAGCCACTGGTGCGGCGCCCAGGCCTTTTCACCATTCACACCTGGGGCCACTTTAGAGTCTCCAGTTAACCTAACTTGCATGTTTTTGGCATGTGGGAGGAAACCGGAGAAATCCCGGAGTAAACCCATGCAGACTGGGGGAGAACATGCAAACTCCACACGGATCACTGTTGGTTGGGGGCTGGGATCAAACCCGGGATCCCCCAGCCAAGGGTGAGTTGCAGTGGTGCCACAGTGCTAACAACAGCACCACACCGCTGTCTGCGTGTTGTGGACTCACAGCAACAGCTTCCAAATGCAAATACCACACCTGGAATGAACTTCAGACCTTTTACCTGCTTGAATAATGAGGGAATAGCCCATGGAAATAGCTTTTGAGCCAACTGTCTCAATTATTTTTGAGGCTCTGAAATGAGTTTTTGTATAAAAATATTGCAATTCCTAAACCATAACTCCAATTTGGATGTGAATATCCTCAAATAAAGCTGAGAGTCTGAGCTTTAAGCCTGTACTGGTTACATAACTGTATCTTGAATATGTTTTTGTAAACAGCTAAAATGACAAAACTTATGTCAGTGTCCATCTACAGTATACAGTATATGGATCTAACTGTAAATAATTAATACTTCAGTTTGGTGTCATACTGTACTTTAATCCTTCCTAGTTGTTATGTGGTTTTGTGTTGCTGGTATCACGACTATGAAACCGACACATCCCAAGTGCATTATTTTTACATTATGCATATTCTTTCTTCAACTGTAACAAAGGCCAAATGAATTGATCAGTTTGCTGAAAGTCTGCATAAGTTTCAATATAATTCAGATAGATAGATAGATAGATAGATAGATAGATAGATAGATAGATAGAAATTGTGTTCTACGTGTCACATATTTCCTCTAAAAATAAAATGACAAGTGTATGCCTTCCTGGTTTTCTGCCTATTTGCTTGTATGTTTATTTTTAATCTTACTCTGAGATGAAATGGAATTTAAAAAATGGAAAAAGCAAGATAATGATAATCATTTAAAAGTAAAACATCTACGGAGTGTGATGGTATTGACATTAGTCAAAACTATCATTGAATGCTTAGTAAAGCCACTGACATATACTGTATATCTGTAACCTGTCTCTCCAAACAGGTATATTTTCCCAGTGCAATGAAAATAGCCAAAGTAATTCCAATAGACAAGACAGGTGACGGGGGGAATTTTCAAACTAGACCTATTTCACTATTGCCGCAATTTTCTAAAATACTCGAAAAAATATTCTGTGAGAGAATTGACAACTTTATAATGAATAATTTATTGTGTGAGCAGCAATATGGGTTCAGACACAAGAGGACAACTGCATTTGCTCTAATGGAATTTATAGAAAAATATTAACTGCTGTTGAAAATAAAGAGTATTCGGTTGGGGTATTCCTGGATCTTAAAAAAAGCATTTAATACAGTGGATCATGAATTATTGTTAAAGAAACTACAAAATTATGGTATTGGGGGTAGCACTGTCCTGGTTATGTAGTTACTTAAAGAACAGATATCAGTATGTATGTGTTGGTAGCAAAAACTCGGAGTTACTGAAGGTTACTTGTGGAGTCCCACAGGGTTCAGTTTTGAGGCCATTGTTATTCAATATGTATATAAATGATATATGTGTGGCGGTTCGGTTAGCCCCCACAACAGATAAGGACACTCAGCTCTCTTGTCTCTGTTTTTCCCGCTGCACTACTGAGATGCAATGTGCCATTCATGTATTTGTGATGCAAGCATGCATGTATTGTGATGTAATGCGCCATTCTCGTATAGTGTTCATGCGGCTTGTCCTTACTGTGCTTCTTCTGAGCATCTTACATATGTAGATGTGCCTTGATGTAAATCCCCACAAACAGACTGGTCAAACACAGCGCTCGGCTAGAGCAAATAACAGAACAGGAAATGTGTATTAATGTCTACAGGCAGACTCGTTTCGTCTGGCTCACCTCTGTAATGTTAATGTTGCCTTTCATGCAAACATCGGGGGCTGCACGGTGGCGCAGTGGTTTAGCACTGTGGCAGCACAGTTTTACCCTTGGCCGGGGGATCGCGGGGATCATGAGATCGTGGGTTCGATTCCAGCCCCCGACCAACAGTGAGCTGTGTGGAGTTTGCATGTTCTCCCCGTGTTGCGTGGGTTTACTCCGGGATTTCTCCGGTTTCCTCCCGCATACCAAAAACATGTAGGTTTAGGGCGCTCGCGCACGCATCGACCAGCAGCCAGTGGCTTGTCACCAGACTGCAAACCAAGTCTACCTACGGGTACAAATAAGTAACAAAAAAAAAAAAAAAAAAAAAAAAACGTCTCATGCCTGTCCTGTTATCTGTTTGATCAGACCAACTGCTGTGAATGCTTTGATGTATTGTTGTAGTTGGGTGTATATATACTGCATTGTAACCATGCTCTCACTCTCTCTCAATCTGACTTCAACCTCTGCTGCAGGACACAGACTTTGTGTCCCTCCTTCTCTGAGAGCCGTGGGCTCGCTCCCGGCGCTCATGCACGGCGCTGGGAGCGGAGCTTGTGACGGCGGTATGATAATAAAACTCAACTTAAAAACTCCAGCAACGCCGCTTTATTTCATGCCGCCGCATATGTAAAGTTTCGGAAAAAATGGATTTAATATCATTTGCAGATGACACTAATTACCTCCGCCAGGCCGAAAAGGCCAGGAGGAGGTAATGTTTTTGCCGGGGTTTGTCTGTGTGTTTGTCTGTTTGTCTGTCTGTCTGTCTGTTTGTCTGTTGGTTAGCAAGATAACTCAAAAAGTCTTGGACGGATTTCCATGAAACTTTCAGGCGTTGTTGGAAATGGTACAAGGAAGAACTGATTAAATTTTGGGGATGATCCGGATCACCGTCTGGATACAGGAATTTTTTAAAGCATTCTTTAACACTGTGACATACGGCTATTTTCAACATGTGCGCAGGCGCAATGGAGGGCGCTGGTCATCGTGTCTGACCAACATAAACTCCGCGTTCTTCAACGTTTTAGGCACAAAAGCACGCGGAAAACACTGGTGGGCTGGGCCCGCCACCGTGCCTGTGTTTGCGCGACGCTGCAAAAGCTGAGACGGGCAGCTGTCCGCCGCCGGATTATTTGGCAGAAATTCCCCGGCCAGCCATAGGCGCTGCGCAAAAACGAGCTGCTCGGCAGCGTGCCTGTGTGCCTGTGTTTGCGCAACGCTGCAAAAGCTCAGACGGCCAGCTGTTCGCCGCTGGATTATTTGGCAGAAATTCCCCAGTCAGCCATAGTAGCTCCGCAAAAAGAAGCTCTCTGCCGGGGAAGTTTCCAAATCATCTTTGGCCGCGGAGCACAACCCCAATAAAGATAAAGATTAGATGTACCACGAAGGTCGAGTGCAAGCAAGATGTTTGTGTCTGTGAACATTCCGTCTTTTGGCGAGTTGATACGTAACAATGTTTACAGTTTGATGAGAAGGTTGCTGCCATGTAACAATCATCTTATATCAGCAATTGTCAACTCGTCACTCACACTTCACTCCAGCATTTGGAAGTGGTGGCGTTCCATTTTATACTGAGTCCAATATTGTATGTTATTGTTGTTACAAGACTGCCGACTGTCTGCTGATCTGTATATACTTTTATTTATTTATTTTCTACTCCTTTTAGTTCTGCATTTAATATGAACCCTGAGTTTGAAATAAACATTTAAATTTTGAATAAAACCCACGCCAACCCGTCTACCTAATTGGCATCCGTCAGTGAAGCCCTCAGTGCTGCTTTCAGTGATCTAAAACGCTCACATTGTAGAAGCATGCTCAAATAACGAGGCTGAGTTTCAGTCATAAAACCAGCTTTATTTGACAGAACGCAGCTTCTAGCATTCTCAAAGCAGGAAAGAGAAAGAATCATACTTCAACCCCCTTTTATACATTTCCAGCATCAGAATTTAAGTCACATGGTGTCTTCAGTCAACATACAGTTACAAAGCATCCCCTTGAAGCTTCACCATTGTCTCTCCTTTCCTGATGAACCGGAAAACCCTCCGGGGCGTCTTCTGTGGGACAAAGAGACAAATCTCACACTTCCTTGTTACCTCCTGTAGATTCGAGTCCTTAGTCCTTGCAGACGTGACACCCCACAATACACATTCAGTCCTGTCTCTGTGGCAGCGTGAGCCCACAATGTGTGTCGGCCACACTATCCCCCCCCCCCACACGTCTAGTAAGGCAAAATCTAAATGGCATAACAAATAGAAAAACACAAAGCCCTCCATACATCGCTAATCAATCCACCAACTGCCTAGGTTTTAATCTTCTGCCGAATCTGCTGCAACCTGGCTTGGCTGCACCTGTAACATCTCTCTGCACCTGTGGATTAAAGCCGTTAGCACCTCTCTGTGAAGACTTTGGAGAATGTCCCCTCGGCGGCCTGCCCCGGCGGGGGGGCCTCGCGAGCTGCACCTCCTCGTCAGCCAGAACAAAAGCGGGTTTGAGTCTGTTAATGCAAATCAGCTCCCGTCTGCCCCCTAAATCTAGCAGAAAATGCTTCTGCCCGGTCTCCAGCACTCGAAACGGTCCGTCGTAAAACGGCCGCAAACTTGGACGCCTGGCGTCATGTTTAACAAAAACAAACTCTGCATTTTTTAAAGCTTTGGGCACAAAAACATGTGGGAAACTGTGATGGATTGGGCCAGGAAGTGTGTTTGCTCCTGAGCCGCTCTGCCACGGCTGAGCGGGGGGGCCACTAGGTGCGGGATTATCAGGAAGAAATTCCCCGGGCAAACGAAGCGGTTGGGCGAAAACTAATTCAGCCGGGGAAGCGTGCAAATCTTCCTTAGGTGCAGAACGCAACCCTAATAAAACCCATGGAAGTTTGTCTACCCAATTTGTATCCGTTAGCGACGCTCTGAGGGCTGCTTTTCCATCACTGTCTGGTTTGGATCTGCCACTAAACAGGACAAGACCAGACTGCAGCGGATCATTAAGTCTGCGGAGAGGATCATTGGTACCGACCTACCCCCCATTGAGAACTTATATCGGTCCATAACCAGGAAACGGGCGGGAAACATCTGTGCTGACCCATCACACCTCGGCCACAAACTGTTTGAACTTCTATCTTCTGGTCGTCGTTACAGATCACTGAAGGTCAAAACCACCCGTCACAGGAACAGTTTCTTTCCTCAAGCCATCACTCTGATGAACTCCTAACATTCACCTAGTCCTACCTGTTGCTGTACTCATGACTTTTCATCCATTATTACATTGCACATAACTCTCACACTGCTTTTTACTTCATTCACATTATATCACTGAATCTGAGTCCACATTGAAATACTGTGTGATTGTATATTTTTTCATATATTTCTGCAAAGTGTGGTTAGTCCGAGTAAATGACTGCATATATTCCTGTATATATTTGCATCCTTTTATAGAAACGTGGACAGACTGTAATTTACTGTACATACTCTGGTTGTCATTGAATCCTTATTTAAATCCTTCACCTGAACAACGAGAGCAAGTTTTTAGCCAAAGTCAAATTCCTTGTATGTGTTGTGCATACTTGGCCAATAAAGCTGATTCTGATTCTGATTCTGATTCTGATTCTGACCTGTGAAAGCATTCGCATAAACCATTAGCCTGGGGGTTATACGCGGTGGTGCGATGAATCTTCACCCCTAAGCTGCGGGCCGTCGATGACCACAGCTCGGAAATAAATTGGGGACCCCTGTCGGACGTTATGTCCGACGGTACACCAAAACGCGCAACCCATGCTGCTAAAAATGCTCGCGCAACTTCTTCCGCTGTGGTTGATGTCAGAGGAATCGCCTCTGGCCAGCGCGTGGTGCGGTCTACCATCGTCAAAAGATGTGTGTGCCCGTGTGATAACGGAAGCGGGCCGACCAGGTCAATATGCACATGATCAAAACGCTTAGCGGGGATGTGGAAAGGTTCTAACGGGGCCTTAGTGTGTCTGTGTATTTTAGCTCGCTGACACGCTACGCAGGCTGCTGCCCATTCCTTGACCTGTTTGCGCAACCTGGGCCAAACAAATTTCTCCCCCACCAACTTAATCGATGCGCGCACCCCCGGGTGCGCGAGAGAATGGACCAAGTCAAAAACACGGCGACGCCACGCGGTTGGCACCACAGGGCGGGGCCGTCCTGTGGAGACATCGCAGATTAGCGGGGGCATACCGTTTTGTTGCACCCTGTGCTCCAGCCTTAACCCTGTTGGTCCAGACTGGAGCGCGCGCACGTCCACGTCGTTAACCTGCTCCGCAGCCATAGCTGCATAATCTAACCCAACACAGACCGGGGCTGCGCGCGCTCCCGCGTCGCTGCCCGGGCCCGCGGCCATGGCTACAGAGTCTGCCCCTATGGGGCTTGGCGGTGCTACTGCACGCGAGAGGCAGTCTGCTACAACATTGTGTTTACCCGCGACATGCTGAATATCAGAAGTGAACTCCGATATGGCGGCTAGTTGCCTTTGTTGCCGGCCTGACCAGGGTTCTGAAATTTTGGCCATCGCAAACGTTAGCGGTTTATGATCCACAAAAGCGGTGAAACGTCGCCCCTCTAACCAGAACTGAAAATGACGGATGGCCAAGTGTAGGGCCAAAAGCTCCCTGTCAAACGCGCTGTATTTCCGTTCACTATCGCGCAAGGTCCTGCTGAAAAACGCGAGGGGTTGCCAGGTACCTGCCACAAACTGTTCAACTACCGCCCCCACCGCTACATCGGAAGCGTCAGTGGTGAGTGCCATGCGGGCCGTTGGAACTGGGTGCGCTAACAAAACTGCGTTTGCCAGGGCTGATTTGACCTGGGCAAAAGCGCGCTCCCGCTCCGGAGACCATTCAACTTGATTTGCGGGCTTTTGTTTTTTTAACGCGGTGTACAATGGCTGCATGAGTCGTGCTGCGCTTGGGAGGAAACGGTTGTAAAAATTAACCATCCCTAGAAACTCCTGAAGCGCCTTGACTGTTTGAGGTTGCGGAAAATCCGTTATGGCACGCACTTTATTTGGAAGGGGAACTGCTCCCTCTGCCGAAACGCGATGTCCCAAAAAATCAATCTGCGCCACCCCAAACTGACACTTCGCTGGGTTAACTATTAACCCGTGCTCTGCCAACCTCTGGAAAACTGCTGTGAGGTGTTTTTCATGTTCGCCTTCGGACGCGCTGGCTACCAAAATATCGTCCAAATAAACGAACACGAAAGGCAGGTCGCGTAAAACTGCATCCATCATGCGTTGGAAAGTCTGCGCGGCCCCCTTGAGGCCAAAAGGCATGCGCAAGAACTCAAAAAGGCCGAAAGGCGTTATGACCGCTGTTTTGGGTACATCCTGCGCGCGCACTGGCACCTGGTGATAGCCGCGCACCAAGTCTATTTTAGAAAAAATGCGCGTCCCCGCCAAATGGACAGAAAAATCCTGAATGTGCGGAATCGGGTAGCGGTCATGAGCTGAAACGTTGTTCAACCTGCGGAAATCACCGCAAGGTCGCCACGAGCCGTCAGCTTTTGGGACCATGTGTAACGGCAAAGCCCAAGAGCTCTTGGAACGTCTAACAATGCCCAGTTTTTCCAGATTAGTGAACTCCTCGCGCGCGATGGCCAGTTTAGCTGGGTCCAAGCGCCGAGCCTTTGCAAACACGGGAGGGCCTGTGGTTGTTATGAAATGTTCTACCCCATGTTTGGCCACCGTTGCTGAAAACGTGGGGACTGTGAGTGCTGGAAACTGAGCAAGCAGAGTGTGAAACTTACCACCCGCAGCTGAGACGCTGGCATGTGCAGTTGGCGGGGCCACCCGAGCTGTGCAGGGAATAGAATGAAAGGACAGTGCATTAATCAGACGTCTATTAGCAAGGTCAACCAATAAACCATGTGAGCACAAAAAATCAGCCCCTAACATGTTGAAACTGACTGCTGCTACAATAAATGTCCACTCAAACGAACGGCCCTGTAAGGACAGAAGCATGGTCCTCTCACCAAACGTTTTAATCGTGGAGCTGTTCGCTGCTGACACTGACACCCAGGGGGCTTTAGAAGGCGACAGCCATTCCGCGTAGGTGGGTGTGACGAAACTCAGCTGAGAGCCCGTGTCCACGAGGAACTGTTTCCCCGAGCGTGCATCCATCAGGTAAAGCAGCCTGTTCTCGTTGCCGAGGGTCGCAGCTGCTACCGGCCCTCGGTCTTGGCGTTTCCCTGGCGCTTAAAATTGCACGGTGGGACGCACCTGTGCGCTCTCTCTGCAAAACGGCGGTGGTAGAAGCACGAGCCGTTCTCCGCTCTGCGTCGTCTGGCTCCTGTCGCCGCCGTCGTTGGTGCGTCTGGCGCCGCGGCCGCTGTACCCGCACTGTCTCCGGACGCCGTTCCTGGACTGGCCACCGCGGCCGAGACCGCGTTCCGCTTGTGGGCGTCGACCAACCTCTGCGCCTCCTTGCTCAACCCATGGTAGTCTCGCCTGGCCAATCGGGGTGACTCTGCCAGGGCCACTCTCACTGCTGGTGGTAGGGTTCGAAGGAAAAGGTGGGCGAAAATGAATTCGCCATCCTCAGAGGCTTTGAGCTGCAGCATCTTCACCATCAGGTCCGCAGGTCTATCGTTTTCGGCCTCCGTCAGCGCCAGGAGCCCCTCTGCTCGTTGTTGGACTGAGGGGGTGAAATGGCTGATCAGCGCGTCCTTCAATGCGTTGTACTTGTCGCTGTCTGGTGGATGATTAACCAGATCTTCCACTCTCTGGACCGTGTCGCTGTCCAGCTTCGCTACCACGTGGTAGAATCTTGTGTCATCGTTGGAGATTCTCCGGAGGTTGAACTGCGCCTCGATTGCGCTAAACCATGAGCGCGGGCTGTGCTGCCAGAAATCGGGCAGCCGGATCGTGGAGGCGGCCATCAGGCTGGCTTCCACCGAGCCCCGCTCAGGAGAATTCTGTCTGCTCATTTTCCGTCGTAGGTCACCAGTGTAGAAGCATGCTCAAATAACGAGGCTGAGTTTCAGTCATAAAACCAGCTTTATTTGACAGAACGCAGCTTCTAGCATTCTCAAAGCAGGAAAGAGAAAGAATCATACTTCAACCCCCTTTTATACATTTCCAGCATCAGAATTTAAGTCACATGGTGTCTTCAGTCAACATACAGTTACAAAGCATCCCCTTGAAGCTTCACCATTGTCTCTCGTTTCCTGATGAACCGGAAAACCCTCCGGGGTGTCTTCTGTGGGACAAAGAGACAAATCTCACACTTCCTTGTTACCTCCTGTAGATTTGAGTCCTTAGTCCTTGCAGACGTGACACCCCACAATACACATTCAGTCCTGTCTCTGTGGCAGCGTGAGCCCACAATGTGTGTCGGCCACAACATAACCCATTGGCCTGTGGGTTGTACGCAGTTGTGTCATGACTTCTTTGGTTTTTTCTTTGGAATTCTTGGATGGAACATGGGTGGCCAATATAAGCTGCGGATTCAGCCATCACATATTTCGGATAACTTATGTTGAACTGTATAATCAGAGGAGCTATTGTCTAATTTGACCTTGTTGGATTTTATTACCCCCTTTGTTATATTCTTCACTTTCTTTTAACCTGTACTCTTAATCTATTCGAAATAAAGACTAATTCATTCATTCAATTGCAACGCCCCCAGCCTGGGAGTTTGCAGATGCAGGACATGGACACAACACCAACACTTCAGTTTATTACCTCCGCCAAGGAGGTAATGCTTTTACTAATGAACCACTAATCCTATCATTGTGAATCCAATTGCTACTCAGATGTTTTCATGGTCAAGGAATCTGACAACGTACACACAAACACTGTATGGGGGGAACTGTGGCGCTTGGCGGAGGTCTGCGCTCTCCGAGTGCTTTTCTAGTTTATTATGCAGTGGAAGCAATTTGGAACAACTTCTGGATACACTGGGAAAGGAATTAGGAAAGCTTAAACTGGTTTGATTCAAACAACGCTAAATTTAAGTAAGACAAAATTTATAATTTTTAACAACCATCACAACAACTTAGTATCTAAACTCAGTGTAAATGGTGTAGAGACTGAAAGGGTATCCGAAATTAAATTTCTTGGAGTAATAATTGAAAATAAACTGTGTTGGAAGTCACATATTAGTACTGGAAGTCACATATTAATTATATTAAAGGTAAAATATCCAAATCAATCGCAATACTGACACAGAGTGAAATATTTGCTGAATCAACCCACACTACATACTTTGTATCATTCATTAATACTCCCATACATGACATATTGTACTGAAGTATGGGGAAATACATACAGTTAGGCCCAGAAATATTTGGACAGTGACATAATCTTCATGATTTGGGCTCTGCATGCCACCACATTGGATTTGAAATGAAACAACTACAACGGAATTGAAGTGCAGACTTTAAGGTTTAATTCAAGGGGTTGAACAAAAATATATGATTAAACATGTAGGAATTATAGCTATTTTTATACAAACACTCCTCATTTCAGGGGCTCAAAAGTAATTGGACAAATAAACATAACCCTCAGTAAAATGTTACTTTTCAATATTTTGTTGAGAATCCTTTGCAGGCAATGACTGCCTGAAGTCTGGAACCCATAGACATCATCAAACGCTGGGTTTCCTCCTTTGTGATGGTTTGCCAGACCTTTACTGCAGCTGTCTTCAGTTGTTGCTTGTTTGTGGGTCTTTCTGCCTTAAGTTTTGTCTTGAGCAAGTGAAATGCATGCTCGAATGGGTTGAGATCTGGTGATTGACTCGGCCATTGCAGAATATTCCACTTCTTTGCTTTAAAAAACTCCTGGGTTGCTTTTGCAGTATGTTTTGGATCATTGTCCATCTGTACTGTGAAGCGCCGTCCAATCAACTTTGCTGCATTTGGCTGAATCTGAGCAGAAAGTATATCCCTATACACTTCAGAATTCATCTGGCTGCTTCTGTCTTTTGTCACATCATCAATAAACACAAGTGACCCAGTGCCATTGGAAGCCATGCATGCCCATGCCATCACACTGCCTATGTTTTACAGAAGATGTGATGTGCTTTGGATCATGACCTGTTCCAATTCTTCTCCAAACTTTCTTCTTCTCATCATTCTGGTACAGGTTGATCTTAGTCTCATCTGTCCAAAGAATGCTGTTCCAGAACTGGGCTGGCTTCTTCAGGTGTTTTTTGGCAAAGTCAATTCTGGCCTTTCTATTTTTGAGGCTGATTAATGGTTTGCACCTTGTGGTGAATCCTTTGTATTTACTCTCATGAAGTCTTCTCTTTATGGTAGACTTAGATACTGATACACCTACCTCCTGGAGAGTGTTCTTCACCTGAGTGGATGTTGTGAAGGGGTTGTTCTTCACCGTGGAAAGGATTCTGCGATCATCCACCACTGTTGTCTTCCGTGGACGTCCAGGCCTTTTTAAGTTCCCAAGCTCACCAGTGCACTCTTTTTTCTCAGAATGTACCAAACTGTTGATTTGGCCACTCCTAACATTTCTGCTATCTCTCTGATGGATTTCTTCTTTTTTTTCAGCCTCAGGATGGTCTGTTTCACCTCCATTGAGCGCTCCTTTGACTGCATGTTGTGTGTTCACAGCAACAGCTTCCAAATGCAAAAGCCACACCTGGAATCAACTCCAGACCTTTTAACTGCTTAATTGATGACAGGTTAAGGAGGGAAGAGCCCATGCAGCCTTGTTATTTTTTTTTTTTCAGCCTTCTGAGTCAATTGTCCAATTACTTTTGGTCCCTTGAAAAAGAGGCGGCTACGTATTAAAGAGCTGTAATTCCTAAACCCTTGCTCCAATTTGGATGTGAATACTCTCAAATTACACCTGAGAGTCTGCACTTTAAGCCCATATTGATTATATAATTGTATCCTGAGTATGTTTTCGTAAACAGCTAAAATAACAAAACTTGTGTCACTGTCCAATATATCCAGTCTTTATGCTTCAGAAGAGAGCTATTAGAATAATAAACAAAGCTGCTTACAGGGAACCAACAAACCCACTTTTTCTTAAATTTAAAGCTCTCAAGTTGAAAGATCTGGTTGACTTTAAAACTGCAGTAATAATGTTTAAAGTGAATCTATCACTGCCTGCAAATATCCAAAAGTTGTTCCAAATAAGGGAGAAACAATATCATTTCAAAGGAACATGTATATTTCAAAAACCTTCAGTGAGAACTACCACCAAGCAACACTGTGTTTCAGTGCAAGGAGTCAGATTATGGAACGATTTTGGACCTGAATTAAAATCATGTACAACGCTTGGACAATTTAAATAAAAACTAAAGGAAGAAATACTCCAAACATATATACAAGATGACATGTAAAATCACATAAGAATGATCATATTGATTCTGTGTTGTACTGTTGCTTAGTTTTTTGTCACATTTTGTCTTAGCTTTGGTCTGAATTGTAATCTTATTTTATTTTGCTTTTGAATTCTTAGACGGAACATGGGTGGGCAAAATAAGCTGCAGCTTCAGCCATCACCCATTTCGGATAACTTATGTTGAACTGTATAATCCGAGGAGTTATTGTTTAATTTGACCTTGTTAGATTGTTTCCCCTTTGTTATATTATTCTGTTCCTTTCTTTTAATCTTTACATTTAATCTATCCAAAATAAAGATTCATTCATAATATCATAAGGTCCTGGTAAAGGAATGCACTTCACCACCATGTTTTTTCACCATTTGCTAAGGTGCAATGCCTAACTATATTATTCATTTCATTACAACTTACTCTTTCGGTTTCTTTCAGTAGTTTGTAGTACTGCTGCATGTAGCTCTCCCATTTAAGTGTACTGACGATTGAAAACACTTCTCCATGTTCACCACTACTGTCGCTCTTGTGCACGGTGACGTCATTTCTACAAAAGCTAAAAGCCCAACCAGCAGCGGTGTTGATTGCCGGGTGCGGTGGCGCGCGCCTGTAATCCAAGCTACTGGGAGGCTGAGGCTGGCGGATCGTTTGAGCTCAGGAGCTCTGAGCTGCAGCGGACTATGCCGATCGGGTGTCCGCACTAAGTTCGGCATCGATATGGTGCTCCTGGGGGAGCCCGGGACCACCAGGTCGTCTAAGGAGGGGTGCACCGGCCCAGGTCGGAAACGGAGCAGGTCAAAGCCCCCGTGCCGCTCAGTAGTGGGATCGCGCCTGTGAATAGACGCTGTAGTGCAGCCTGAGTAATACAGCGGGACCCAGACTTTTCCCCTTTTTCTTGGTACTCAAATAAAATACTAACACAAAACGCAGCCTCAGATACGACCAATCTGTATGAAATAATTGCTCTCTACCTTCTCGTTTCCAGTAAAATCCGTTTTATGTGTTGGTTCTATACTGACTACACCTGGAGAAGAACGGAAATGACCACCATTAACATAAGTTGCTGCGTCTGTTTGGACACTGAATTTAAATATTTTTTGTATTCTGTAAAACAGTAATCTGCTTCACAGCTTGATTGGTAGCGAACGACAGCAAAGAAAATTACAGTAAAGCCTTGTTAATTTATTAGTTAACTGGGGTCAAATTGGCTGAGATCTGCAGCTGTGTACAATCTGAAGTTGGATGGGAAAACACAAGACACAGATGAGCCAAGATCGGCTGAGGACAATGCCATGATAGATCATGAACCCATTTTGCAGCCGCTTTTTGTAAAATATTTTGCCTGGACAGAGACAGCAGATATCTCCAAAGGAGTGAAGACATTTCTGTTCATTGTGAAAGCTGTTGTTTTTTGTTGATGGAATAGCGTTTTATTTATTTGTATAACTAGATTACTTTCACATGAAGGCTCAAATATGCTTTGTGGCTCAATACAGATTTTTTAGAATAATATCAGCATTTTTAATTTCACACTCCTTTCATTTGGTAAAGATTTTCTTTCCACCATGAAATTAAAAGCATCTTAAAGAGTATGATCAAATGTAGGCTATTTGAGTGAAGTATAATTTAAAAAAAAACAACAACTCTGATTTGAAAGTATCCTGCAATACAATCACTTAATAAATTGCAGTTCTCCAGGGGGAGGCGCTATAGTACCAACAAATAAAATTGATTTTACTGATAAAGAGAAAACGTGAATCTGTGATTAATCTGTTGTTTTAAGTAAAATCACGTTGTCTGAGCGTGTGTTGTCTCTGTATGTTGTTTTAGAGTACAGTGACAATAAAAAGTCTGAGTCCATCCATCCATCCATCCATCTTCTACCGCTTTTCCGGAGGTCCGGGTCGCGGAGGCAGCAGTTCAAGCAGAGAAGCCCAGACTTCCCTCTCCCCAGCCACCTGCTCCAGCTCTTCAGAGGGGATACCAAGGCGTTCCCAGACTAGCTGGGAGACATAGTCTCTCCACCGAGTCCTGGGTCTGCCCCGGGGTCTCCTCCCAGTGGGACGTGCCTGAAACACCTCAAGTGGGAGGCGTCCAGGAGGCATCCTAATCAGATGCCCATACCACCTCAACTGACTCCTTTCAATGTGGAGGAGCAGCGGTTCTACTCTGAGCCTCTCCCGGATGACTGAGCTCCTCACCCTATCTCTGAGGGTGAGTCCAGCAATCCTACGGAGAAAGCTCATTTCAGCCGCTTGTATCCGCGATCTCGTTCTTTCGGTCATTACCCAAAGCTCGTGACCATAGGTGAGAGTAGGAACGTAGATTGACTGGTAAATCGACAGCTTTGCCTTAGAACTAAGCTCCCTCTTCACCACAACAGACCGGTACAACGTCCGCATCACTGCAGATGCTGCTCCAATCCGTCTGTCGATCTCTCGCTCCATTTTCCCCTCACTCGTGAACAAGACCCCAAGATACTTAAACTCCTCCACTTGGGGCAGGAGCCTGTCCCCAACCCGGAGAGGACAATCCACCTTTTTCCGGCTGAGGACCATGGACTCGGACTTGGAGGTGCTGATTCTCATCCCAGCCGCTTCACACTCAGCGGCAAACCGTCCCAGCAAGAGCTGTAGGTCATTGCTGGATGAAGCCAACAGGACAACATCATCTGCAAACAACAGAGATGAGATCCTGTGGTCACCAAGCATGACACCCTCCATTCCCTGGCTGCGCCTAGAAATCCTGTCCATAAAAATTATGAACAGGACCGGTGACAAAGGGCAGCCCTGGCGGAGTCCAACTCTCACTGGGAATGACTCCGACCGAGTGTTGGCAATGCGAACTAAACTCTCACAACGGTCGTACAGAGACCGAATAGCTCGTAACAACAAGCCCGATACCCCATACTCCCAAAGCACCCCCCACAAAAATCCACGAGGGACGCGGTCAAATGCCTTCTCCAAGTCCACAAAACACATGTAAACTGGTTGGGCAAACTCCCACGAACCCTCAAGAATTCTCGAGAGGGTAAAGAGCTGGTCCGATGTGCCACGGCCAGGACGAAAACCACATTGCTCCTCCTGAATCCGAGGTTCGACCAACGGCCGGGCTCTCCTCTCCAGTACCTTGGCATAGACCTTCCCAGGGAGGCTGAGGAGTGTGATCCCTCTAAAGTTGGAGCACACCCTCCGGTCCCCTTTTTTGAAGAGAGGAACCACCACCCCGGTTTGCCATGCCAAAGGCACTGCCCCCGACCTCCACGCAATGTTGCAGAGGCGTGTCAACCATGACAACCCAACAACATCCAGGGCCTTGAGGTACTCGGGGCGAATCTCGTCCACCCCCGGGGCCCGGCCACCAAGGAGATGGAGACGGGGGTTGCATCTCGTGGTGGCAACCCCCGAACCAAGTGGTGGACACCAGTGGTGAGGGGGGCCATTAAGCTGAAGAAGGAGTCCTATCAAGCTTGGTTGGCTTGTGGGACTCCCGAAGCAGCTGAGGTGTACCGGCAGGCCAAGCGGAGTGCAGCTCGGGTGGTTGCTGAAGCAAAAACCCGGGTATGGGAGGAGTTCGGTGAGGCCATGGAACAAGACTTTCGGTCGGCTTCAAAAAGTGTGAGTCCTGTTGTATTATTCAGGCTGCGCTACAGCGTCTACTCACAGGTGCAATCCCACGACTGAGCGACACGGGGGCTTTGACACCGGTGCACCCCTCCTTAGAAGACGTGGTGGTTCCGAGCTCCCCCAGGAGCACCATGTCGATGCCGAACTTAGTGCAGACACCCGATCGGCATAGTCCATTGCAATTCAGAGCGCCAAACGATCGCCCAGACTCAGCCTCCAGGTAACTGGGATTACGGGCACGTGCAAATGCACCCAGCAAGAAAAACCTCCACTTGAGGAGGAGTATTAGAGAACAATTTGAGATTTACAGTTTATTTGGTAGGATTATATTTTAAAGGGTATAGGTAAATGTTTAAAGGTTATATTTTATTTGCCTCTGATAAAATATTTGACCGTTTGCTCAGAATAAAACTGTTAAAAAGGCTTTCTTACTCTAATTTTATGACCACCTTTTATGACTATTCTTACTTGTAGCTAAATAAGTTTTATCATGAGGTGGCAATGCTTTTACTTGAGCAATATTTCTGGCTACTCTCCACCTGTACCTATTTGCATGCTTAGGTTGGGCCCATCAGATATTTACTAGTGCATACCCATAGAAACCAAGTATAAGCAAGTATTTCTGCATGCCCGTAGAAAGCAGGTGTAAGCAAGCACATCACCACTCCTTCAGTAATGCCTGCCTTTGATTGATGATGTCATAGCGAGTCACCTTTGATCTTTGATGCTATATGATTGTGAGCCTTCTGACGTGTTGTGGAGCATGTAAATGAAGAGGCAGATTTGTTTCAGACGATTTATTACACACTCTCACATCTCAAGCATAGACAGACTGAACTCTCCATCAGAAACTCCTCTCTTAAGTCTCATGGCATTCTTCTAGCATTTTCTCACACACAAAAGATGACCTTCGCGTCACACTGCATTTCACCCCCACATCCTTGACACCTTCCTGTTATCTCACCAGGAATCCCCTGCTCTTTGTTCCCACTGTCTCTTGTCTGAGATGCTACACAATCAGGCTTGTTTCAAGGTGCCCCCCCCCCCCCCAGCATCTTAGATAGGACAATAGAATAACAGTCCACATGCTGTGATAGAACAATTGAACATCAGTCCACATGCTGCTTGGGCTTCCGTCTTCTCCCGTATCTGCTGTAACCGGGATTCACCGCCTCCGCGGCGCTGCCATGCCTATGGGGGGCTGTTGCTAGGGGGGGAAATACTTCTGTCTGCCCATGTGGCTGCTCTGGTGAATCGTTTCCCTGGGGAGCTCTCTGTGGGGGTCTTCCACGCCAAGGGGCCCTCGCCAACAGCACCTGCTTGTCCACCACAACGAAAGCGGATTTGAGTCTGTCTATGCCAATTTTTTCCCTCCTACCCCCCAAGTCTAGCAAAAAATGCTTATCCCCTGTTTCCAGCACTCTGAATGGTCCGTCATAGGGTGGGCGCAGTGGAGGGCAGTGGGCGTCATGTCTGACAAACACGAACTCCGCGTTCTTCAAAGTTTTAGGCACAAAAACGCGCGGAAAACTGTGGTGGGCAGGGCCCAGCAGCGTGCCTATGTTTGCGCTACGCTGCCAAAGCTGAGACAGGCAGCTGCCCGGCGCGGGATTATCTGGCAGAAATTCCCCGGGCAACCGAAGTGGCTGCGCAAAAACGAGCTCTGCCGGGGAAGCTTCCAGATCCTCTTTCGGCGCGGAGCGCAACCTCAATAAAACCCACGGTAGCCTGTCTACCCAATTTGCATCCGTCAATGAAGCCCTGAGCGCCGCTTTCAATGATCTATGAAAACGCTCGCATAACCCATTAGCCTGTGGGTTGTACGCAGTTGTGCGGTGAATTGTAATACCCAGGCTGCGGGCCATCGCAGACCAGAGTTCTGAAACAAATTGAGGGCCCCTTTCGGATGTAATGTCCGCCGGGACTCCAAAATGCGCCACCCATGCTGTTAAAAAAGCGCGTGCCACCTCCGCGGACGTGGTTGCCGCCAGCGGGACCACTTCTGGCCAGCGCGTGGTGCGGTCCACCATTGTCAGGAGGTGCATGCACCCTTGTGATGGCGGGAGGGGGCCCACGAGGTCCACGTGAACATGGTCGAACCTCTTAGCCAGAATACGAAACGGCTCCAAGGGAGCCTTCGTGTGTCTGTGTACTTTGGCTTGTTGGCACGCCACGCAGGCTGCAGCCCACTCTTTCACTTGCTTGCGTAGGCCCGGCCACACAAATTTCTCTCCCACCATTTTGACCGACGCGCGCACTCCTGGGTGCGCTAAAGTGTGAACCGACTCAAACACGCGGCGGCGCCACGTGGCCGGGACCACCGGACGCGGGCGACCCGTGGAGACATCGCAGATTAGGGGGGGAGCCGCCATCCTGCAGCACCCTGCCCTCCAGCCTTAACCCTGTTGGTCCAGACTGGAGCGCGCGCACGTCTGCATCGCTCGTCTGCTCCGCGGCCATGGCTGCGTAGTCCATCCCCATGCAGACGGGGGCCACTACGGCACGCGAGAGGCAGTCCGCCACCACATTCAGTTTACCAGACACATGCTGAATATCGGTAGTAAACTCTGAGATCGCGGCCAGCTGTCTCTGCTGCCGGCCCGACCACGGTTCCAAAACCTTGGCCATTGCGAATGTCAGCGGCTTGTGGTCTACGAACGCAGTGAAACTGCGCCCTTCCAGCCAGAACTGGAAGTGGTGAATGGCCAGGTGGAGGGCCAGCAACTCTCTGTTGAACGCGCTGTATTTACGTTCGCTGTCACGCAAAGTTCTGCTGAAAAAAGCGAGCGGCTGCCAAGCCCCAGCGACGCACTGCTCCACGACAGCCCCTAAGGCCACGTCTGAAGCGTTGGTGGTCAGCGCTATGCGGGCTGTCGGGTCTGGATGCGCCAGCAGTGCGGCGTTTGCCAGAGCTGCTTTAATTTCCGAGAGCGCCCGCTCTCGCTCCGGGGACCATTCAACCCTATCCGCGGGTTTCTGTTTCTTGTTTCTTTCTGTTACTCCCCGGATGGCAAACTGAGCCTCGATGAGGTGGAACCAAGAGCGCGGGTTGTGCTGCCAGAAATCCAGTAGCTTGACTGAAACCGCACATGCATGGCTGGAGGTTCCAGTCGAGGTCGGCTCCGGGGATCTTGTCTCGTGTTCCATAATACGTCTTGGGTCACCAGTGTGGAGCGTGTAAATGAAGAGGCAGATTTGTTTCAGACGATTTATTACACACTGTCACATCTCAAGCATAGACAGACTGAACTCTCCATCAGAAACTCCTCTCTTGAGGAAACGGTTATAGAAGTTCACCATTCCCAAAAATTCCTGCAGCGCCCTGACCGTCTGAGGCTGGGGAAATCCGCCACTGCGCGCACCTTGTCAGGCAGCGGGATCGCTCCTTCAGGAGAGACGCGGTGCCCCAAAAAATCAATCTCCGTCACGCCGAACTGACACTTCGCCGGGTTGATTATTAACCCGTGCTCCTCCAACCTCCGGAAAACCGTCGCGAGGTGGGTTTCGTGTTCGTCTTTGGAAGCACTGGCTACCAGGATATCGTCCAGGTAGACAAACACGAATGGGAGATCGCGCAGCACTGCATCCATCATGCGCTGGAACGTCTGTGCCGCTCCTTTTAACCCGAATGGCATGCGCAGGAACTCGAATAAACCAAACAGAGTTATTACCGCTGTTTTGGGTATGTTCTCAGCGCGCACTGGGACTTGGTGGTAACCACGGACCAGATCTATTTTGGAAAAAATGCGCGCTCCGGCAAGGTGAATGGAAAAATCCTGTATGTGGGGAATTGGGTAGCGGTCGTGTGCTGTGGCGTTGTTCAACCTGCGGAAATCCCCGCACGGTCGCCACGAACCCTCAGCTTTAGGGACCATGTGTAGCGGGGATGCCCAAGGGCTGTTTGAGCGTCTGATGCCCAACCTTTCCAGGTTGGCAAACTCCTCGCGCGCTATGGCCAGTTTAGCTGCGTCCAAGCGCCGAGGTCGTGCAAAAACGGGCGGCCCGGTGGTGGTGATAAAATGCTCCACCCCATGTTTAGCGATGGCTGCCGAAAACGTCGGGACTGTGAGTGCTGGGAACTGAGTGATCAGTGTGTGGAACTTACCGCCTGTAGCTGTGACGTTGGCTTGTGCTGTTGGCCAGGTCACTCGAGCTATACAGGGAAGAGAGTCAAAGGACAGTGCATTAACTGTGCACCTGTTAGCAACATCAACCAGTAAACCATGTGCACACAGAAAATCAGCCCCCAGTATATGGTAATTCAGTGCTGTTATGACAAAAGTCCACTCATATGTACGGCCGTGTAGAGATAAGAGCAGAGTCCTCTCACCAAAGGTCTTAATATCCGAGCCGTTTGCTGCCAACATCCCGGGGCCGCTAGATCCTGCCAGCCGGTCAGCGTAGGTCAGCCGGATGAAGCTGTTCTAGGCTCCGGTGTCCACGAGGAAATGCCTCCCCGAGCATGCGTCTGTCAGGTAGAGCAGCTTGTTCTCCTCCCCGAGGGTCGCAGCTGCTACCGTCCCCTGGTCTTGGCATTTCCCGAGCGCTTGAATTGGCACGGTGGCACACATCTGCGTGCCTTCTCTCCGAAGCGGCGGTGGTAGAAGCAGAGCGTGTCTCCCTCGCGCTCCTTGGCCCCCGCTGCTGCTGCCGTCGGTGGCTCCTTGCCTCCTCTGGTCATCTCGCCGGGCTCCACCGCTGCCGCGTTGACTGTGATCGCCCTGGTGGCGACGATGATCCGGTCTGCCTCCCGGGCTAGCGCACGGTAGTCCTGCGTGGCCAGCAACGGTGAATTGGCAAGGGCCGCTCTCGCCGCTGTCGGAAGGTTCCGGAGGAAGAGGTGGGCAAACAGAAAGTGCTCGTCGTCCGTGCCCCTTAACGCCAGCATCTTGTCCATGAGGTCTACAGCCCAACCATCTCCCAACTCGGTCCGCGTCAGGAGCCTCTCTGCCCTCTCACCGTCCGAGAGCGTGTAGCGTTGGGTGAGCGCAGCCTTGAGTGCCTCGTATCTGTTGCCGGTTGGTGGCTGATCGAGCAGGCTCGCTACGTGCTGAGCTGTGCGGGTGTCGAGCACTGCGACCACATGGTAGAATTTGGTGTCATCTGCTGTTACTCCCCGGATGGCAAACTGAGCCTCGATGAGGTGGAACCAAGAGCGCGGGTTGTGCTGCCAGAAATCCGGTAGCTTGACTGAAACCGCACATGCATGGCTGGAGGTTCCAGTCGAGGTCGGCTCCGGGGATCTTGTCTCGTGTTCCATAATACGTCTTGGGTCACCAGTGTGGAGCGTGTAAATGAAGAGGCAGATTTGTTTCAGACGATTTATTACACACTGTCACATCTCAAGCATAGACAGACTGAACTCTCCATCAGAAACTCCTCTCTTAAGTCTCATGGCATTCTTCTAGCATTTTCTCACACAGAAAAGATGACCTTCGCGTCACACTGCATTTCACCCCCACATCCTTGACACCTTCCTGTTATCTCACCAGGAATCCCCTGCTCTTTGTTCCCACTGTCTCTTGTCTGAGGTGCTACACAATCAGGCTTGTTTCAAGGTGCCACAGTGTAGCAGTTCTCCTCACTCTATTGCTGTCCATCTCGTGGGTGTTGTTGTGCCTTCAACAAAAAGTCTTTGTTCAGACCACTGATTGAGGGATGGGTGCGTCGTAATTCTAGTTCATGGGCAGGATCATGAAAATAGATCTGAGCAAAGAGTGGCTTTTGACCCTGTTCAGGAAGAGGAGCATCCATGTAATGATAAGCTTTACCTTGTATACGTATGCCTGGGTTGAAGCCAGGCATAGGGATCTCCTTAATGCCAATACTTGCCAATGCCAATGCACTGTTGTATTGTTTTGCTTGTTTAACAGTGTAACTAGTACATACCCGTCCATGCCCGTAGAAACCAAGTATAAGCAAATATTTCTGCATGCCCATAGAGATATGGACTACACAGTGATGACCTGAAGAATATAGAGTGGGACCAGATAGAGTGTTATAGACATCATGTAGACATGGAAATCTCACTGTTAGAAGAAGAAGAAGAAGAAGAAGAAGAAGAAGAAGAAGAAGAAGAAGATTGTTCAGAACTCCTTATAGAGTAACCGGCCTGGGTGGCCGACATCTTGGCCGTGATAGTTACCATGGCCAAGATGTGTAGAGTGATGATATAGAGTGAAGTGATGATATAAAGTACGAGGAGACGAAGAAAAGAAGAAGACACACAGACGAGCAGAGGTGCAGCATGAATCCAGTTTAAGGAGTTGAGTCGAGTAGAAGATATATAGAGTGATGATACAAAGTGAAGTATGTGGTGGAAATGTACCTTTAAGCTGGTTGCCAACCTCCAATCAAATCTAGAAGAAGAAGAAGAAATGACCAGATAGAGTGTTATAGACATCATGTAGACATGGAAATTTCACTGTTTGAAGAAGAAGAAAATTATTCAGAATTCCTTACAAGAACTCCTTATACAAAGATATAGAGTGAAGAAGACAAAGAAGAGGTTGCCAACCGAGAAGAATTCTGACTTTTGATACATAGTTTACTGAGTGAAGTACGTGGTGGTAAGGACTACAGCTCCTGACCAGATAGAGTGATGATATAGCGTGAAGTACATGGCGGTAATGCACCTGTAAGCTGGTTGCCAACCGCCAATCAAATCTTAAAGAAGAAGAAGAAAGCAGTTGTAAGCAAGCACATCATCACTTGTTCAGTAATGCCTGCCTTTGATCTTTGATGATGTCACAGCGAGTCCTATGATCTTTGATGATGTCATAGCGAGTTGTGCATATCTGTGCATGTCATAAAACTGGGTTTGGCTGTTCCAAACCCATTTCTGACTTATTGTTATGTTTTGCCCTATTTTCCACCTGGTGCTTCAGGGAGCTATTGGGCCTCCGCTCCCTGACAGCTTGGGCACGCCCCCTCCTCCTGTCAAGTGCCATCAGCTATACTGTCATGGGTGTTCACACACACATACACATACACACATGCACACGCTCCATTCATTCCCATTCACATGCTCATACACGCTCTCTCACACACCAGGTCCAATCACATTCAGCCCACGCTTTCTCGCCCCGCCAATCTCCTTCCTCGTTAGCTTCAGGAGTATTCCTTCACTGCGTTTGTGGAAAGAGATTGTAGGAGCATTCATCTCCATACGTGGCAGCTAGCTCTCTACGTATGAGTTTTCATTACCTGCTATTATTCAGCCAAGCACTTGAAGTTCGGTTCATCCCTTGGTGTAATCGGCTGATCCTGCTCACCCTCTTCATCCTCCAGACTACACGGATCGCCTCGGGATCGCTCCAGCTCTGTAAGTGTCATGTTCGCCTTTCTCTTTGTGCTGACAGCAGTCCTGTGGCACTAGGCTTCTCCTTGATCGGGCTGTAGAGCATCCATCAGACACCCTGTATGTCTGGTGGCCTTAATTCATCATTTTCAACATCCTGTATTTGTGTGGTCAAGCTGAACTGTTAATTTTGTGGCTTGTTTAATAAAATAGCACTTTCTGCTCACGCAATTGTGTTTTTCATTCTCTTCCTCGCGCACGGGGATTTATGACAGTGCATGCCCGTAGAAACCAAGTATAAGCAAGTATTCATCCATCCATCCATCCATCCATCCATCCATCTTCTTCCGCTTAATCCTTTTCGGGTTGCGGGGGGGCTGGAGCCTATCCCAGCATCTTTGGGCGAGAGGTAGGGTACACCCTGGACAGATCGCCAGTCCATCGCAGGACCAACACAGAGAGACAGACAACCATTCACTCTCACAGTCATACCTAAGGACAATTTAGAATCCCCAGTTTGATGCCAATTAACCTAACTTGCATGTTTTTGGCATGTGGGAGGAAACCGGAGAAATCCCGGAGTAAACCCACGCAGACACGGGGAGAACATGCAAACTCCACACAGATCCTTCTTCTTTTAGATTTGACTAGTCCATACCTGTGCATGCCCGTGCATACCTGTGCATGCCTGTAGAAACCAAGTATAAGCATGTATTTCTGCATGCCCGTAGAAAGCAGGTGCAAGGGTGTAAGCAAGCACGTCAGCACTCGTTCAGTGATGCCTGCCTTTGATCTTTGATGGTGTCATAGCGTGCCTTGCCTGGCGTGCAGCATTGAAGGCCAGTCCAGTATTCCACATCTCCTCTGTCTCAGCTTCTCTGTGCCTTGCATGGCATTCACTGTCTCTGTCCAGCCAACTATTCCACATCTCCTCGGTCTCAGCTTCTCTGAGCTTTGCATGGCATTCACTGTCCCTCACCAGCCGACTATTCCGCATCTCCTCAGTCTCAGCTTCTCTGAGCCTTGCATGGCATTCACTGTCCCTGGCCAGCTGACAATTCCCCGTCTCCTCGGTCTCAGCTTCTCTGAGCCTTGCATGGCATTCACTGTCCCTTGCCAGCCGACTATTCCACATCTCCTCCATCTCAGCTTCTCTGTGCCTTGCCTGGCATGCAGCGTTAGCAGCCATTCAACTATTCCGCGTCTCCTCGGTCTCAGCTTCTCTGTGCCTTGCATGGCATTCACTGTCCCTGGCCAGCCAACTGCTCCGCATCTCCTCGGTCTCAGCTTCTCTGAGCTTTGCATGGCATTCACTGTCCCTCGCCAGCCGACTATTCTGCACCTCCTCAGTCTCAGCTTCTCTGAGCCTTGCATGGCATTCACTGTCCCTGGCCAGCTGACAATTCCACATCTCCTCGGTCTCAGCTTCTCTGAGCCTTGCATGGCATTCACTGTCCCTCGCCAGCCGACTATTCCACATCTCCTCCATCTCAGCTTCTCTGTGCCTTGCCTGGCATGCAGCATTAGCAGCCATTCAACTATTCCGCATCTCCTTGGTCTCAGCTTCTCTGTGCCTTGCATGGCATTCACTGTCCCTGGCCAGCCAACTATTCCGCATCTCCTCGGTCTCAGCTTCTCTGAGCCTTGCATCGCATTCACTGTCCCTCGCCAGCCGACTATTCTGCATCTCCTCAGTCTCAGCTTCTCTGAGCCTTGCATGGCATTCACTGTCCCTGGCCAGCTGACAATTCCACATCTCCTCGGACTCAGCTTCTCTGAGCCTTGCATGGCATTCACTGTCCCTCGCCAGCCGACTATTCCACATCTCCTCCATCTCAGCTTCTCTGTGCCTTGCCTGGCATGCAGCGTTAGCAGCCATTCAACTATTCCTCATCTCCTCGGTCTCAGCTTCTCTGAACCTTGCATGGCATTCACTGTCCCTGGCCAGCCGACTATTCCGCATCGCCTCAGTCTCAGCTTCTCTGAGCCTTGCCTGGCATGCAGCGTTAGCAGCCATTCAACTATTCCACATCTCCTCGGTCTCAGCTTCTCTGAACCTTGCATGGCATTCACTGTCCCTGGCCAACCGACTATTCCGCATCTCCTCCATCTCAGCTTTTCTGTGCCTTGCCTGGCGTGCAGCATCGCTCACTTGGCGCCCATTTCGGGCTTCAACTGACTCAGCAGCACGTGCATGGTGCACTGCCTCACGTTTCCTGTCTCTCTGTGCATCCCTTGTCTGTTGTACCCTATGTTGTGTGCTAAGTCTATATGACGTCATATAGACATCAAATCTTTCTGATGGTATCGTGAGTCCTATGATGTCTGAGATCGGATCATCATAGGACATCAGGCAGACATCATAGGCCGTCCTATGATGTCCTATGATTGTGACAGACAGAGATTTCTTGTATTTATAGATTGGCGGTTGGCAACCAGCTTACAGGTGCATTACCACCACTGGCTTGATTATCATCACTCTATATCTTTGTATAAGGAGTTCTGAACAACTTTTGTGTGAAAAAATTATTTATCCTTTGTAGGAACACAGAACTATATACAAAGTGCCGTAGCCCACCTGACTCAGAGTGAAGTACGTGGCAGTAATGCACATGTAAGCTGGTTGCCAACCATCAATCAAATCTAAAAGAAGAAAACGGACCTTTCTGCACGCCCGTAGAAAGCAGGTGTAAGCAAGCACGTCAACACTTGCTCAGTAATGCCTGCCTTTGATCTTTGATGATGCCATAGGAAGTCCTATGATCTTTGATGATGTCATAGCGAGTCCTATGATCTTTGAGCCTGCCTTTGATCTTTGAAAATGTCCTAGCGAGTCCTATGATCTTTGATGATGCCATCATATAGACACCATAGGCTGATGCTATAGCAAGTCCTATGATGCCTACATGTGATGTTTGATGATGTCTTAGCAAGTCCTATGATCTTTGGTGATGTCATAGCGAGTCCTATGATTGTGAGAGATGCCTGCCTTTGATCTTTGATGATGTCATAGCGAGTCCTATGATCATGAGTGATGCCTGCCTTTGATCACACACAGAGATTTTCTTGAATCACTCTATAGTATAGAGTATAGATAGTATAGAGTCTATACTATGGTATCTATATGACATCATATAGACATCATGTAGAGATCATAGGAACATCATAGGTGATCCTATGATCTTTTGGCAAGTCCTATGGTTGTGACACACAGACAGACACACAAGACAGACACACAAAGATTTCTTGAATTATATATAAAAGTGATGATAAACTTTACCTTGTATACGTATGCCTGGGTTGAAGCCAGGCATAGGAATCTCCTTAATGCCAATACTTGCCATCGCCAATGCACTGTTGTATTGTTTTTCTTGTTTAACAGTTTTCTTCTTTTTCTTCTTTTACCACTGACTTGATTATTATTACTATATCTTTGTATACACTGTGCCTATGACGTGCCCATGATGTTTATATGACATCATATAGACACCATAGTCATAGACACTGTGACACACACACAGATTTTCTTGAATCACTCTATACTATGGTATCTATATGATGTCATATAAACATTATGCAGACATCATAGGAACATCATAGGCAATCCTATGATCTTTTAGCTAGTCCTATGGTCATGACACACAGATGAAACAAGCAAAACAAGTGTATGTGTGTCTCGAAAGCTATGAGGAAAACATCACAAAGCTATAAGGAAAACGTCACAAAGCTATGAGAAAAACCTTACAAGTGGCTTTGGGACGTATTCTCTGACACTGTAGCCACACGTGACCTACTTTATGCCTTACAATGTAAGGCATTATGTAAGGCTTACATAATGCCTCACATCTTAGATAAGAACAAAGGCAGAGTTTCCTTGGAGATAACAGGAAGCTGTGAAAGTGTTAGCTTTGGTATGCAAGAGACGGCCTGGAGGATCCTTTGTGGGCCTAAGACTGTGGGGGTGATATTAAAGGATTAGACAGGAGATGCATTGTTACTTTGGATTTGAATGCAATGTGACTTGTGAGCTGTGGGGAGACCTGAGTATATAAGGGACGAGTGTGTTCTGAGATGTTCTCTTTTCTACTATGTTCATGAGAGAGAATGTGTAATAAACTGCTTGAGATCAGCTGGCCTCATCATTTACACATTCTACAACACTGAAATACATGTATCCTGTTAGGACTGATTTAGGAAGTGTTTCCTCAAACTGGATCATTACAGACAGTGTATCCTTCAGTGAACCTTCTTTTTTACTCTTTAACCTTTTCACATCCTTCACCTTTCCTCCTTGAATCTCATTTTTCACTTCTTCCATAGACATGCACAAAGGGGCACCTGATATAACTCCCCTCAAGTTTGCCATTGCGCCAGGAACATGCGCTGTAGAGAATGCGTCCAAGGATGAGGCTGAGTTTATTTCTCATGTTCAGCTTTATTATGAGAACACATACTCTAGCAATCTCTAAACAAGAAAAGAGACTGAGCAATGAAATATCACACTCTTATACTGCTGGAGCCACGAAACCTAAGTCACATGGTGCTTTAGCAAACATACAATCACATGGTACTTAATCCCAGTCACAATGCAACTCTTTGATGTTTCACTATTGTCTCTTATCCCTCGATGTTCCGGGAATCCTTCTGGGGCATCCTCTCTGAGACAAAGGCCAAAACTCACACCTCCTCGTCATCTCCTGTGGACCTCTGCAGACCCAGACCTTATTTGTCCCGCGAGACGTGAAGCACCCAATACACATACAGCCATACATTTGTGGGAAATATGAACTCAATATATGTGCCACAGCGCCTGCATTTGTTCTCCGTTTAGACATGTCATTGCCAGTATTTTCTCTTTGCTGTTGTTTATTTGTGGCATGAATTAACAGCCGGTTATTATTCAAGAACTTTGCAAACTTAACTCTCCTGATTTCTTTCTCAACTGCTTTTGTTAGCTTAACCGGGTGAAAGTGCCCCCCACCCTGACTGAACTCAATGACAACCTTCCAGTCATTCCCTACATCGTCAAACTGCCATCCATTTTGGCCAGTTCGTGTTTTCTTTGCATTGTTACTTCCACCCGCATCACTCTCATCTGACCCGCTTCTAAGTCTTGTTGCCCCCCTAGATGCTCTTTTCCGGCCCCCGGGCCTGGATAGTATCCAGTCTTCTTCTTTTAGATTGAATTACTGTATATAGAGTGATATATAGAGTGAAGTACATGGCGGTAATGTACCTGTAAGCTGGTTGCCAACTGCCAATCAAATCTAAAATAATAATAAGAAGAATCAAATCTAAAAGAAGAAGAAGAAGAAGATATGCAGTTAATTTTATATGAATAACAACATTGGGCAGATAAATAGAATTTAGGCAATGCGATAGAATGGCATGTTGTTACACACACTACAAAGAGGTGGCGATATGATCTTGTAGTTATTTGCAAGCCTCCATTACTGAAGTGGCGAAGAAAAAGAATTCGGCCGCTGATTGGCCAGAACACCTGTCACTCAGTTTATTCGGGGGGTCATTTTAGTCTTGCTGACGGTCATTCCTGTTACTTGAAGGAGAATCAGCATGGCGGGACGACTTCTACTCCGAGCGTGTACCGTAACAACTCTGCAGCTGAGGAGCAGTGTGGCGGCTCGACCTCTGCTCCGCTACATGAGCGCGGAGAGAGGTATGCGGCTGTACTTGTGTCTGGGGTTATGAAGTCCCGACGGGCCCTAGCTGTGGACCGAGCGCGACTGTGTACTTGGTTGTAAAGCTGAGGGAAGCTGGGTAGTTTCAGTTGCGGATTTTCATAAGATGCCAACTCTTAATATCTATTCAAGTTGCTTTCGGACTTTGTGTCATTTAAATGTATAATGGGAAGGTCATTTATACTTCCGCTAGTGGAAAGGCCTTGGAAGACCCACCTCCTTTGGCAGGCTCCGGGGGGAGGAGGAGAAGGGGTGGCCGACTTCAGTTTATCGATAATATTTAGTACTAGTGAACACTGAAGTGGTTTCTAATCCTTGAATTTTACAACCTTCTCGACTGCACTATTTAGAACGTCACCGGAAACCTAAAATCCGCCATGTTGAATAGCAAAAGCAATAAATAAGAGGAAGGACTAGAGCTCCTGACCAGATAGTGATGATGTAGAGTGTAGTGCGTAGCGGTGATGCACCTGTAAGCTGGTTGCCAACCGCCAATCAAATCTAAAAGAAGCAGCAGCAAACGTTGATTTGGCCCTTTGGCTACAGGTTATAGGTGCTGGAGTTAAAAAAAATAATAGAATATGTTCAAGGAAAACGAAGTGGACGGCTGCAGTCATTCGTTAGATAATTGTGCAGATATTTATGTCCAGAAAAATGAAATTATTGTTGAATTTGATCCATATCAGCACTGCCGCCACCAACAACAAAAAAAAGATTTTTGATTATGAACACACTGGAGCTGAAAAAATATTTCAAATAGTTCTTTCCAAACAAACATCCTTTTGGGAATAAAGTGCAAACCTGGCTTATATATATACTGTGTGTATATATATATATATATATATATATATATATATATATATATATATATATACATACACACACAACAAAAAAATTACAATGTCCATGTTATAGATTACGTTGTTAAAAATAACGTTGTAAATAGCCATTATAGATGGATAGATGTACTTTATTGATCCCAAACTGGGATATTACAGATTATATCAAGTTATTATAGCAAATATAAATAATAATGCATAGAGTACATATATGCAGTATATAATAATGTTATAAAACAAATTCAAAAGTACTGATTTGCATAAAATATGAATATTTATTTAGGCTTGTTTATATTATTTTATTAGTACCCATTAATACATGGCACTTATGAACAGAGTTGGGAATCAATGTTTTACAGAATCTATTCATTTTTGTTTCAGGAGGACTACTCACTACCGAGTCCTTTTTTGACACTTTTAGTCTGTTTTGGGGCTGTGGTCTAAGACTTTTGGTTAGCTGATGAACATCCTGTTAAAGTGTAAATGCAGTTTTCAATAAAGTGCTGACTCGGTTATTTTTTTCTCTTGATCCTGTTTCTTCTATTTTCATTTTGAAGCTCTACTTACAATGAGGTTACAATCCACTAGTGCGAAATGTGAAAACTTGCAAACCCCGCCCCCCCCCCCCCTTTCCCTGGTTTTAAGATTTTGATCAGGAGTGTGTGGTGGATTTAATCTTTGATTGTATATGACTATGCTGATGGTTTTATATTTGTGACTTAATAAAAGCAAAACTCTGCTGGACTTCTCAGGAATGCCAACAGAAGAGGAACAGGCCACTGGACTGGAGAGACGTGTGTTGCAGGCCTTCAAAGAGGGAAAGGTAAGTTAATGTGCAGGTAAATATGTATATTATACCTGCATAGCACATTTATACATTATTTTAAAAAAAAAAAAAAAATACAGGACCCGTATAGTATACTGAAACCCAAGAGCTACGCTGGAACCAAGGAGGACCCACACATTGTACCGTCCGTTGGAAACAAGAGGATTGTGGGCTGCCTTTGTAAGCGATGCATATACGTGTATTAAATACAAATACCTACCATATGAATGTGTACATCACCAACTAAGTTGCATCATAATTATTATTTGCAGGTGAGGAGGACAATACTGCCATTGTGTGGTTCTGGCTTCACGAAGGAGAGGCCCAGCGCTGCCCTTCTTGTGGTTCCCATTATAAGCTGGTGCACCACGAAGTGCCCCACTGATTTTAAAAACGGCAGAATCTCTCTACATCTGTTAATTATTTTTCTCCTTTGTGACCATATACTACAATGTTTGGCTGTCACTCAATATGTACAATTAATGATTAAAGTGTGACTTGACCAGACTGGTATTGATGGACGTCTGTAAAGTCTGTTTTCATTAGAGAAAAAGACCAACATGCATCGGCAGACTGCATGCTTCACTTTTAAAAAGCTCTTATATCCTCCAGATTTCTATACAGTTTATACATCTTGACCAAAGGTGAATTATAATGTTAGAATTAAGCAATACAGAGTGTGCAGTTGTACGGAGTTGTCAGCACAGATATAGTAGGGTTGTACTCGGCTGACAGTATCACAGCTGTGCTGATATTCAGTACAAACTTGTGATATGGGCTTATACAGCAACTCTTCAATGTGCCATTTATTAGTTGAAAGTAATGAGATGGATTATTTAATCAGTTATTTGGCTCAACAAACATGGTTCCACCTCTGTATCGGGACTTGACTTGCTTTATGTTGATTTATTTTACATATTGCAGTTGGCCATGGTGCAGGGAGTTATGTTAATTTATCTCAGTATTTTTCAACCAGGTTTCCCTGGAACGTTCAGGTTTCTGTGAGAAATGCCTACAGAACCCATGCAAAACAATGGCAAATTATTTGCAATTTTTTGGGGTGACCAATTATAAAATTCCCAGAAACCTGAAACGTTCCAGGGAATCCTGGTTGAAAAAGTGTTCTGTTTTAATGTGGGAAATTAACATCTTGAGCTAACAGTAATCTGAGTGGAAAGTCCACACTGATTTACATTTGGCTGTATTTTTGCCCTGTTACAGTTTATCAAGGTTGGTGTCATCATAAAGATGAGCCAGATATCAGTCCGATCCTGACTAACCCTCTTGAGATGTTTCAAAAAAAAAGTTTCCAAACATCTTAAAAATGTATGAGCAGCAGAATAAGTTGAAAAATGTGGTCCAAATTCAAAACTGGAAAAGGTTTTGTTCCTCTTCAGACCAGCGTCACAAAGGTTGCCCAGTTGAGGCCAAGATGCACTGAAAACGGAGCACAAACTGGCAAGTGAAGGTGACTCCTACACAACAAGTTCTGTTTAACGGGTAGAAATGATCACTGGTTCCGCTGTCTTCACAACTGCAGCACACTATTTTCTCCCACAAAAATTTCTCTTATGGCATATGGGGTCAAAGCACTGTAGGAAGCAGTCTTGACACAAGGCAAACTTTCAGTACAAACTGAACTTTGGAAATGGAAATACCAGGGCTGTAATGTTTGAGAAGCTAATTTTTATCTTAAATGTTAAATCTCTGGTGAAAGCTCGTGATTATTAGCTCATTCCAGTGAAGCCAAAAGGCAGTAACGTGATGACGCTGCATCCATCTGTCTGCATTTCACGAGAATTGCTACTCCTAGGCATTTTCCCCAATGGTCACTAAACTCATTGACGATAATCCTCAGGTGGGTCTGCATCAGTTGTACTCAGTCAAAGGTTAGGAGATCTGAGTAGTTGTGATTTCAGAAAAATCGCTTCAAGGAAATTGCCTCAACATTCAAACTCACAATGATCCTAATGTAGGTCTGCATCTAGATTGAGGTCATTGTCAAAGATCAAGGACCTCATGTATAAATGGTGTGCATGCATAAAAATGGCATACGCCGATTTTCCACACACGATGGGATGCATTAAAAACAAATGTGAAATCTGTGGGCTGAGCCACAAAGTTATGTTTGGCTGTATTAAATGGATTTGCAAAACTACAAAACATTAAAAATAATGTTTCTACTTAAGGTAAAATACTTTGGGAAAAACATGGTTATGTGATTTACCTCCCTAACTCGGCTTACAGAGTGCAGTGAAAGCCTAATGAATAACCCACTTCCCTCAGATAACCTGCCTCACTCACTGGACCAAAGCAATACTGCTGTAAATTTATCCCATTTTTCTAAATATGACATATTTGCCAGAGACTATACAGTTGACACAGGAGGCAATGCACACAAATCCATCTTTCCTGGAAGGAATTCATTTCAGCAAAATGCACTTTGAATAATTAATCAATCCCTGGCTCCAGCACAAAGCAGCAGCAGAGACATTTGCCCTCCACACTGCTGTCTCTGAGTCAATGGATGTTTCCATGGTCTAAAATATCTGAGATTACAATCTGGAAATAAAAGGCATTTACTTATATTGTGCATAATTTGGATTTTGGCAGTGACATCCACAGATGTGGTTTGTAGCTATAGTCTAAATTCAGTTTTAAGACTGGAGTGGTGTTCAGTGGCGTTTCCTTACTCAAGATAACATCACTGGTGTTCGACTGTCTGCTCCTTGTATGCAGATTGCCGAAGGCTTTCTCTCACAGCAAATTTATTTTTTTTTCTGTGTCAGCACCGGGTCACCCAGCAACACTGTGTATGAGCAGTGACCCCATCTAATAACTTCAACTTTAATGTTAGACCATGAGCTGGCCACATAGACTACCATTGTAACACCGATCCACTCCATGAACTTGCATTTTTTGCTGATTCCGGAGCATCAACAAAATTGTAAAAAAAAAATAAAAAAAAAAATGTTCTGACCACCACCTCCGTGTCGCACTCTGAAGTTATTCTTTATGTTGCACTTCTAAGCACGACTGGCGATCATTGTTTGACAGAAGGGGCATATAGTCATTTACAGTGGTGTGAAAAAGTGTTTGCCGCCTTCCTGATTTTTCATTTTTTTTTGTATGTTTGTTACACTTAGATGTTTCAGATCAAACAAATTTAAATATTAGACAAAGGTAACACAATTAAACACAAAATGCAGTTTTTAAATGGTGTTTATTATTAAGGATAAAAAAAATCCAAACCTACATGGCCCTGTGTGATAAAGTGATTTCCCCCTAAACCTAATAACTGGTTAGGCCACCCTTAGCAGCAACAACTGCAATCAAGCATTTGCAATAACTGGCAATGAGTCTTTTACAGCACTGTGGAGGAATTTTGGCTCACTCATCATTGCAGAATTGTAGCAATTCAGCCTCATGGGAAGGTTTTTCGAGCATGAACCGCCTTTTTAAGGTCATGCCATAGCATTTCAATCGGATTCAGGTCAGGACTTTGACTACCACTCCAAAGTCTTCATTTTGTTTTTCTAAGCCATTCAGAGGTGGACTTGCTGGTGTGTTTTGGATCATTGTCCTGCTGCAGAACCCAAGTGCGCTTCAGCTTGAGGTCACAAACAGATGGTCGGACATTCTCCTTCAGGATTTTTTGGTAGACAGCAGAATTCATGGTTCAATTTACCACAGCAAGTCTTCAAGGTCCTGAAGCAGCAAAACGGCCACAGACCATCACACTACCACCACCATATTTTACTGTTGATGTGATGTGATGTGTTGATGTGACCTTGTATTCATACATGTGTAATGACAATAAAGTTGAATCTCATCTCATGTTCCTTTTCTGAAATGCTGTTACTTTTATGCTAGATGTAATGGGACACACACCTTCCAAAAAGTTCAACTTTTGTCTTGTCAGTCCACTGAGTATTTTCCCAAAAGTCTTGGGGATCAGCAAGAGGTTTTCTAGCAAAACTGAGATGAGCCTTTGTCCTTTTTGCCCAGCAGTGGTTTTCATCTTGGAACTCTGTTATGCAGGTCATTTTTGCCCAATCTCTTTCTTATGGTGGAGTCATGAACACTGACCTTAACTGAGGCAAGTGAGGCCTGCAGTTCTTTGGATGTTGTTGTGGAGTCTTTTGTGACCTCTTGGATGAGTCGTCGCTGCGCTCTTGGGGTCATTTTGGTTGGCCGGCCACTCCTGGGAAGGTTCACCACTGTTCCATGTTTTTGCCATATGTGGATAATGGCTGTCACTGTGGTTCGCTGGAGCCCCAAAGCTTTAGAAATGGCTTTATAACCTTTTCCAGACTGATCGATCTCACTTTGTTTCTCATTTGTTCCTGAATTTCTTTGGATCGCAACATGTCTAGCTTTTGAGGATCTTTTGGTCTACTTCACTTTGTCAGGCAGGTCCTATTTAAGTGATTTTTTGATTGAGAACAGGTGTGGCAGTAACCAGGCCTGGGTGTGGCTTGAGAAATTGAACTCAGCTTTCCAAAGATGTGATAAACCAGTTATTTGTCTTAACAGGAATTTTTTGGGGGGGATCACTTTTTCTCACAGGGCCATGTAGGTATGGATTTTTTTTTTTTTTTTATACTCTTAATAAACACCTTCATTTAAAAACTGCATTTTGTGTTTACTTGTGTTATCTTTGCCAAATGTTTCGTTTGATGATCTGAAACATTTAAGTGTGACAAACCCAAAAAAATGAGAAATCAGGAAGGGGGGCAAACACTTTTTTTACACCACTGTACACAGTCATTCGTGGGAGAAACCAAGTTGAAAGAGTTTGTGCATGTGCACTGGTTTTCCCAGTGAACTGGGATGTATAAAGAAAAGCAGACAATCCGGCGTGCAGTTTTATACACCTGAAAATTTCTGTGTGCATGCGCTTTTTAGATTTTGTGACTATACCTTCTTCCAGTATGAAAGCTGCACAATCCTTTATACATGAGGGCCCTGAGCACACTCAGTGCATGTGTGATTTTGTCAGGCTGGAATGAGCCGCTGTCATTGATGGCCTGGTTTCTATGGTAAGAGCAATTATCTTTGGGATATCTTAACTACCAACCAACCTTTTATTAGATTGTACTTGCACATTAGAACCAAAGGTACATCATTCCAGTGGCTGTACTTTAATTTTGGCTTGTTTAAGGCATACAGCCAAGAGAAATTAATAATGCTTAACACAGCTTTAAATCAAAATATCACAACAGAACTTATGTCAGAGTTCAACACTGCCTCGATTTGAACACTTTATTGCCACAGGGTGGTGGACCAAATCATAAGCTCCTGTAAAATCCATTAGAAACATCCAGAACAGGTTCACCGAGTTGGAGTTCAGTTGAAACCTTGTCAGAATTAGTCACTTGTAAAACAGGATACACAAACATGCTCCCCCTTTTTTTTATTAAAATTGGTTTGAAATGCTACTACTTTTTATTGCTTTTACAGGAGTTTATGTTGTATGCAAGTCCCTGTGCTGTATATACCAGATGTTTCCCTCATCATAAGTCATATTCAAACATGAATAAAAGCCTATCTACAAGAGCAGTATCATAAGAATTGGCTTGTAAGTAAGAGTTCATCGAAACACTGACGGTAAGAAAACAAATGGGGGGGGGGGGTCAACATTAATGCAAAGCCAAGACTTCCTTTTCAAACATTTTATAGTGTCATGTAGTCTCCCCCTTTCTAACTGATGTGTCATTATTAAAGCAGAATCCAGACTGAAGTCTGCAGAAAGACATCAGGGAATGTTGTAACCATCAACAGTCGCAATGTGGATTTCTTGGCATTTCTGAGTTCTGTCAGGCAAGATTGAAGCCTTGATTGTGATCTATAGCCTGTAGCAGCTTCTCTTGGAGTGTTTCTCGATTTGTATACTTGGGCAGGTCCAGCAGGTTGAAGCAGGTGTGAGCAACAGGTAAGAAATGCTCCCCTCCACCAGTAGGCTGGATTACCAATTTCAGGCTTTTCATGCCCAAAATAGGGATGCGGTCACTTCCTGTGAGAAACACTGCAGAGAGGGGAGACACTGTTTCACTCCTGCTCAGCAACACACGTACATTCACAACTTATTTGATGTTTGAAATAACACACACACAAAAACAACTTTGACTGTGTTTGTGTGTTTAGCAGCACTTACAGAGGAACTGTTTTTTCTTCTCTAGTGGAAGATCATGGAACACCTCCCAGAAAAGCTTGATTGTTGGATGGTCAGTCCAATATTCTCCTTTGTATTCAGTGCTCTGTATGAGGGGTAACATGTAATGCTTAAGATTTGCACAGACAGTATGAATTCCTCCATTCTGATGTTAATTCACTGAGTTGTGGAATAGTATGAACAATCAGCTTTGGTTTTTCCCACCTCCTCTGTTTTTGAAACAAACCCCCTCAAGCAGTATGTGAGGGGAAATAAATTCACAGTAGCCACAACTTAAAATAAAAGTCTGCCTTTTTCATGTTTCAGTCTCACTGTGAGAAGAATTTCAGAGTATGAACATGCATTAAATTAGACTTAAAACAGCAACATATTGTCAGATAACACAGTTTCATATAGTATATCAATATTTAATGCCAGACCTTTTCAAGCTCTGTCCAGTCATAGTTGGTGTTCCCAATGACCATGGCTTGCAGCTCATTTGGCTGGAATAGCTCTAAAACTTTTCCACCGCACACTTTGTGGAAACCTGCATAGAAGCATTCGAACAGTGGGGCCACTGATGTGTTGAAGATGTAGTTTACATAGGCATCCACAAAGTCCTGTCTGAGAGAAGAAAAGGTAATTAAAACTAGAAAAGCACTCAGAGAGTGCATACCTCTGCCAAGGTTCCTTCAGTCTCTCATGGATCACCTCCAAAATGTAATGGGCTTGTGTGTAGGCCTAGAGCCACTTGTGGTGAAAATTACATCAAAGTCTGTCCATTAGTTTTGGAGTATTGTTGCTGACACACTGAGAGAAGAGCCTTGGCTGAGGTATGCATTCCCAGATCATCACCAAAATGTAATGGGTTCCTCTCTAGCCCAAGAACCACCTCTGGTGAAAATTTAATCCAAATCCATCCAGTAGTTTCAGTGTAACCCTGCTGCACAAATACAAACAAAGCCCTTGGTGGAGGTATGCACTCTCAGATCATCACCAAAATGTAATCATCTGTTCCCCGTGCCATTACACACCTTTCCTTAAAATTTCGTCAAAATCTGTTCATAACTTTTTGAGTTATGTTGGTAACAGACAGACAAACGCCGGTAAAAACATAACCTCCTTGGCGGAGGTACTGAAAGTAATTTTCCATTTAAGTCAACAATAAAGCAACAGAATTACTGAGTTTGAGATAAAACAACTTACTGGCCACAAGTAGATCTATTATGGTCATTCAGAGGTCTGTTTTGATTCATGGACTCTGCTAGAGATGCTTTGCATAACTGACAATTCTAAATGATTATATCAGTCCCTCAGTTCATCCACCATCTGAAACGAGTCATCATGACTTATTTCAAGCTGTCCCAGCTTGTTTCGTAAGCAGATAGAGGGGGCTGTGCTCACAACCAGAGCTTAATGTATTATCAACAACCGTCTGAATGACATAATTGCAGATTAGACTGAAACCTGAGTTTGTCATATTGGAATTATTTGTATGTATCTTTTCATTAGTGAAATTTAAGGAAAGTGTCAGCTTTGCTCTGCCCCATTTTACCTATTCTCTACGCCAAGCATCTCTCATCAGGTGCTGGCTTCACAATTACTGAACAAATATAAAACATAAATGTCAAAATTCCTAAAGTACAAATAAACTGTACTGTTACCTATTTGATTTAGTGACACTGATGTCTTCACCATTAGGTACAAGTTCCAAGACCTCCATAGCACCATAGTTTTCCTCTGTGATCTGAAAAAAGTACTCATGACAGGCAAACAGCAAAACTATGTATTTTAATCTCCAGACATGACAGCAAATAATTCACCTTACAGTAAAATTTAAGCAGAAGGTTTCCTCGAGGTCATCTTCTGCGTAGTCCAGTAACTGCTGCAGACTCCTAGAGTAATACACATTTGTCATCACACTGTGTGGTGCGTAACAGTGGCACTGAAAGATGTGACATTATGACTTTACCAAAGTAAAAATACAATTCATAACCATTAAATGGAAACCTCAGATGATCTTGATCTGACCTTCCCACATCTGGCATCAACTCTTTCAGATCGTCTAATGTTGGCTTCCTTTTCAGGAGCTTCTTGTAGAGAGCCACAGGGAAGTTGAGCTCCACTATGGTGAGATTGTAGATGGCCAGACCACAAATGACCCCAATGAGGTTAAACAAATCAATGTCTTCGAAGGTCTACGGGGGATAGAGTGTGATTTGGCATCAATAAATCATTACATGACAATTTACTGAAGGTATTTACAGTACTAGTACACACGATCTAGCCCAGGGGGTGTTCAATCACGTGCCATGGAGGGCCAAGACAATGCAGGTTTTCTCTTCTACCCAGTGTCTTCAGCAGGTGTTTTCACTCATCAGCAATCAGTGGGAAGAAATTCAGTGAAATCTGCTGTTGAAGACACTGGTTGGAGGTAAAGCCTGCAGGGTCTTGGCCCTCCATGGCACATGATTGGACACCCCTGATCTAGCCAATGACACTTCAACAAAGTTGGCCAACAAAAGTAAATTAAATGTCAAGGACCTTGTTTGACAAAAAAAAAAAAATCTGGTGACAAAGCCAGCAAATTGTTGGCCAGTCAGCCGAAAGCCAGACAAGTTGTCCATCATATAGGAGCAATTCAAAATAAAGAGGGAACTCTGATTAATAATGAGAAGGAGATTAACACTGTTAAGACAGTTCTATGAAGATTTTCATTGATCAGAGGGCCAAATGGAACGCAAAACAATTTTTTAAAAATCTAAACCTGCCCAAATTATCAGAGGAAGATGCAAGATACCTTAAACTCCCAATAACACTAGACGAGGTGATTACCCAGGTTTAGATGGAATACCAAATGAATTTTATAAGCGGTTTGCAGAAGATCTCGGCCCAGAAATCCTAAAGACATTAAACACAGATATCAACAGTAGGCAACTCCCACCTTCAATGACACAGTCAATAATACAACGGGGAAAATAAGTATTGAACACGTCAACATTTTTCTCAATGAACATATTTCTGATGGAGCCACTGACCTGAGATTTTCACCAGGTATCAGTAACAACCCAAGTATTCCATACAAAGAAATCAATGCAACTGTGTTCACAAAACAAGCTATATTTAATAAAGTGGAATGACACAGTTAATAAGTATTGAACACATGAAGAAAAGGAGGTACAAAAAGGCATAGAAAGCCAAGAAACCAGCTAAAATCCATCAGAATTTAGGAAGCCATCCCATCCCCCCCACTGGTGCAAATTAATTTCAGCTGGTTAAGTCCTGACTGATAGCCTTTAAAAAGGTCTGTGAATATCGGATTGTCACACCACAAAGAACTCATGATGGAAAGAAGCAAAGAGCTCTCGCTAGACCTTAGCAACCTTATTGTTGCAAAACATAATGATTGCATTGGTTACAGGCACATTTCTAAACTGCTGAATGTTCCAGTGAGCACTGTTGGAGCAACCATTCAGAAGTGGAAAGAACATCATTTTACCATAAACTGGCCACGAGCAGGCGCTCCTCGCAAGATTTCGGACAGAGGAGTCAAAAAAAAAAAAGTGATCAGAAGAGTTATCCAAGAGCCAGAGCTGTAGAAAGACCTGGAGTTAGCAGGTACTGCTGTTTCAAAGAAAACAATAAGTAATCAGTCCCTCCAGGATTTCACGGGATGTTTTTGATTGCTGTGGCCCAAAAAGCCTGAATTCGTGGTGTGGTGACACAAAGGAGATGACACTCCACCCAGGATTTCGGGGTGTTGGGGGGGGGGGCAGTTAGAGATGGTAATGTGGGGAAGAGAAGAGAGACAAAGATGTGCCTTTTGCCCCCACTGTGCCAGGTTCACACCTGAGGATGCAGGGGTGCGAATGTACTGTATTAAGCCTTGCTCTGTGACGTGTATGTTAATGTGTATGTTGATGTGTGTGCATGCTTGGTAACTGGTATGTTAATGTGTTTACCCTGGGGGCCAGAGGTGGGAAGAAAGTGTATAAAGGAGTTCACTTTGGCACTCAGAGTTATTCTGTTCTGTTGGAGGACAAAATAAAGTTCTGTGTCATCAGCTCGTGTGTCGTCTGTTTTCTTCCTCCCCATTGGTGACCTAGAGACATGAAATGGAAAACGGACCGAGCACCACCACGGAGACACTCCCGCTGGAGTCTTCCACCGCTGCATGCGCCATTGCAGTCAGACTTCCGGACTTTTAGCTTCACGACCTGGCCACTTGGTTTATTCACGTGGAAGCCCAGTTCACCCTCTGCGGAGTTGTGGCAGATGACATGAAGTATCACCATGTGGTGGCATCGCTGGATGCATGTGCCACGCAGCGAACCATGAGTCTACACCGAGCCCCGCCAGCCCAAGAAAAATACAGCACTCTCAAGCGGCTGCTGCTGCGCCATTATACCCTTTCAGATGCAGAGAAGGCAGAAAAGCTCCTCACCCACTCAGAGCTAAGAGACAGATCGGCTGTGGACCTGATGGACAGCATGTTTGCGTTGATGGGTACGGATGACAGAGCTTTCCTTTTCACCCACCTCCTCCTCAGGAACCTACTGGCTTCTGCGAGAGCGATTCTCGCTAACTCACAGCTGCTGGCGGCCAGGGACTACTGCACGCTGGCAGAGGAGGCAGACCGCATCATCCTGGCAAACAGGGCTTTCGGCATTCAGGCAGTGAGTCCAGGATCTATGGTGGAGCCCAGTGAGGTTGAGGAGCAGAGGGTGGTGGCCAGGACGGACACCCGGAGAAACAGGACCGGGACGCTGTGTTTTTATCACCGCCATTTTGGCAAAGAAGCGCAATGTTGTCTGCCGCCGTGCCACTTCAAGAAGCTGGGAAACGGGACAACCAGCAGTCAGTAGCAGCTGCGACCACTGGCAACAGGGAGAAGCTGCTTTTCATCACGGACACACATTTGGGGAGATTTTTTTTCGGTTGACTCTGGCTCCCACAAGAGCCTCATTTTGCCAGTCAGCGCAGACAGGCTGGCAGAAGGCTGTGGCCCGTCTTTAACGGCCCCCAACGGATGCTGCATTAGGACGTTTGGAAAAAGGACAATGACTGTATGTTTAGATGGACGCAATTACCAGTGGGATTTTGTGGTAGCTGCATGTTCGGTCCCCATCTTAGGTGCTGATTTTCTGTGTGCTTATGGACTACTTGTTGATGTTGCCAACAGACGTTTAGTGGATGCTCTATCTTCTTCCTCCTCGCCCTGCATAGCTCGGGGAGTTGGGCCACCAACATAAGCTAATGTTCTAGCTCCAGGGGGTAAGTACCAGTGTTTGCTGTCCGAGTTTCCAGCACTCACGGTGCCCACTTTTTCCGCTACGGTAACCAAGCATGGGGTCAAGCATTTTATCACCACAAAAGGTCCACCTGTTTTTGCGTGGCCTCACCACCTGGACGCAGTTAAACTAGCCATCGCGCGTGAGGAGTTCGCAAACTTAGAACGCTTGGGCATCGTTAGGTGCTCCAACAGCCCTTGGGCATCCTCGCTGCACAATGGTGCCCAAATCTGATGGGTCGTGGTGGCCGTGCAGCGATTTCCGATGCTTTAACAACGCCACGGAACACGATCGTAACCCCATCCTGCATATCTGGGATTTTTCCGTGCACCTGGCTGGGACGCGCATTTTTTCAAACGTGGATCTGGTCCGCAGTTACCACCAGGCCCTGGTGCGCACAGAGGATGTCCCCAAAATGGCGGTAATAACTCCCTTCGGTCTGTTTGAGTTTTTGCGCATTCCATTTGGGTTAAAGGACTCAGCAAAAACTTTCCAAAGGATGACAGAGGTGGTGCTCTGTGACTTGCCGTTCGTTTTCATCTACTTAAGATGACATTTTGGTGGCTAGCGCGTCAGAGGAGGAGCACCTCGCCCATCTCAAACAAGTGTTCCAACGGTTGGAAGGGCATGGGCTGATTGTTAACCCAGTGAAGTGTCAGTTCGGGCTGGCAGTAACTGACTTCTTAGGCCATCGCATCTCACTGGAGGGCACAATCCCACTGCCGGACAAGGTACATGCAGTGTCAAGATTTTCCATGTCTGCAGACCATGAGGGCGCTGCAGGAATTTTTGGGGATAGTCAATTTGTACAACCGCTTCCTCCTCCACGCAGACCAGCTGCTGCAGCCGCTGTATGGCGCGCTCAAAAAAAGAAATCTGGGGACAGCATCGACTGGACCCCTGATCGGGTCCATTCCTTCACAGGGGTCAAAACAGCACTCGCCAATGCAGCTTTGCTGGCCCACCCGACCTCGTCAGTGCAAACAGCACTCACCACAGATGCATCGGATGTCACAGTAGGGGCTGTGCGGGAGCAGTACATCTCCGGTTCATGGCAGCCCCTCGCCTTTTTCAGATGTACTTTGTGCAACAGCGAGCGTAAGTATAGCACTTTCGAGAGAGAGTTGTTGGCTCTCCACCTTGCTACACGTCATTTTCAGTTCTGACTCGAAGGTCACAAGTTTACCGTGTTTATCACAAACCGCTGACCTACACGATGTCCAAAGTCTCAGAACCATGGTCAGCTTGGCAACAATTTCGGCGCTCACGACTGACATCCAACATGTAGCCGGTAAATTTAACATTGTGACTGACTGCCTGTCACGCGCACTGGTCTCTCTGGTATACATGGGCATCAATTTTTCCGCAGTGGTTGCCGATCAGTCGGGATGCAGACATTTGTGCGCTCCAGTCCGCAGCTACCGGATTAAAGCTGGAGAGCAGGGCGGTATAAGAAGGGTGCCCCTCCACCGGCTGCCCCCGCCCGGTGGTTCTGAGCTCTTGGTGCCGCCGCATTTTCGAGTCCATCCAATCCCTTTCACATCTCGGCGTGCGACCCTCGGTTAAACTAGTGGTGTCCAAATTCGTCTGGCCTCACTTACGCAGGGATGTGAAAAAATGGGCTGCAGTGTGCATCGCGTGCCAACGGGCTAAGGTGCACAAGCACACCAAAGCCCCCCTCAAGCCTTTTCAAATTCAAGCCAGGAGATTCAACCATGTACACGTGGATTTAGTGGGTCTCCTTCTGCCGTTGCAGGGGTTCACGCACCCCCTAACAATCGTGGACCGCACTACGCGCTGGCCACATGCGGTTCCACTGAATTCCACCACTTCGGCTGAGGTAGCCCACACGTTTTTGTCAGCTTGGGTCGCATGGTCCGGATCCACAGTTTGTTTTGAACTCCGGTCCGCGATGGCTGACAGCCTGGGAGTCAAAATCCACCGCACTATGTAAAAATAAAAGCCGTTTATAGCAATTCAATTTTCAGGATGGCTGTGGTTGTGTCATGTGCCATTATTATGAAATGCTGTCAACCGGATATACTTACCTAAAATAAGTCCTACAGCTGACAGTTTTCCCTCACAATTTGTAAATAAAAAAAAAAGAGAGAAGATTCTCTGACAGTGATGTAGAAGTGAGCCTTTTATTTTAAGGATGTTTTCAGCTTTTTGTCTGTAGGATAACTGCTAGTTTGTTACCTGTGGGGTTTTGGACAGTGAATTGTAAGTGCAGTCTATCAATGCCACACATTTTTTTTTTTTAAATTATAACCAACATTTAGCTCAGCAAAAGAAGGTACTTTTTTTAAAAAAACTTTTCCACTCTGCTGTAATTATTTCTAATTGGCTAAATTTACACCAAATGATTTTTAAAGTTCTATTATTTACAAAGTTACTGCGAATTCTTGTTGTTTAATTCCTAAATAAATAACAAAGAATATCAGACAACCAATTATCAGACAACCAATCCACTAGTTGTCAAATTGAGAGTCTGGAGAACAGGTGAAGGATACAGATTTATATTATATTAATACATTTGAATAAGGAGCATTATCAGGAAACAAAAAAAGGATGAAAAGTAGCTTCTTCTAAATAAAACTTTCATCTCTACTTTATTAAAATATCAGGAACCAAAGCAATCACTGTTGAAAGCAGGAGATGGATGATATTTTTCAGATTGAAACAACTTATAAATGTGCTGATAATTGAAAACTATACAAAAAATATGGTCAGATATTAACATTATTATATTATTATTATATGCACATTATTTTTCGGCACAAAAAAATGTGAATACTTTTATTTCATGAATGAAGCTGTATATAAAGTTTGACCTTTCCCCCCCCTCACTGTTGTAGTATGAATTCGTTAATGCCACAATATTCAGAGCTACAGTGGAGCAAAAAAGTATTTAGTCAGCCACCAATTGTGCAAGTTCTCCCACTTAAAAGATGAGAGAGGTCTCCAATTTTCATCATAGGTATACCTCAACTATGACAGACAAAATGAGAAAAAAAAAATCCAGAAAATCACGATGAAGGATTTTTTTTTGTAACTTAGATTTTTATTCATTTTTCATCATATATAATGCATTCAGATCACATTCTACATTTAAAAAACAAAGGGGTTAGGGTAGGGAAAAATAAAAAAAATAAAAAATAAAAAAAATAAAAAATAAAAGGGGGGGGGGACAAATGTTGGAGCATCAAGTTTTTAGTTTCCATCTCTTAATTCTTCTGGTTTTTTCAGTGTCTTTGGTTGTTCTTTCAATTTCTGCCTCGTTGTTGCACTTTGTAGTGTGTCCATTTCCGCCATTTTTTCTCCCATATTCCTTCTTGCATTCTTCGTCGATATGTTAGTTTTTCCATCATACGTATGTCCTCAACAATGTCAGTCCATTGTTCTTGGTCAGGAAGAACTTCTGATCGCCATTTTTTTGTGATAGTTTTTTTACATGCAATCAACAAGATTTTAACTAGATATCTGTCCTCAGCCTGTATAACACTGTCTTTTTTAAGATCACATAAGTACATCAGGTTACAGTTCATTGGTATATTATATCCTAATATCCTCTGTATTGTCACATGCATAGATTTCCAAAATGATGATATTTTGTAGCATTTCCAAAACATATGTGAGTGGTCTGCATTTTGAGCCCCACATCCCCTCCAGCATAAAGATTGGGTATTTGTATATTTTCCTTGAATCTGTGGTGTAATGAAAAAGCGAATCAGGTTTTTCCATCCAAATTCCCTCCATGTCCTTGAATTTGTTGATGTGTGTTGTGTTTTCCATATTTCCTGCCAGCTTTCTTCTGTTATGTTTAAATTGAGCTCTTTCTCCCATTTCTCCTTTATATAGTTACTTGTATGATTGTTTGTCATAAGTTTCTGATATAGTTTTGAAATAATTCTTATTTTATTTCCTGCATATGAGCTTAAAATAAGTTGTATAATCTCGTTCACATCTGTTTGGAGGTTATGCCTAATCTTCTTCATATAGTAATCTCTCATCTGCAGATATCTGAAAAATTCCGATCTTTCTAATTTAAATTTTCTCCTGATATTTACAAAGCTCCCGAGATCTTTTTTTCCGATATTGCCCCATGCTGTGATTCCCTTGTTCACCAGATTTTTGTATCCCCTATCTTGTTTTGCCGGTTCAAACTGACTGTCAAATGCTACCCATTTCAATAGTTTTATGTCTTCCCTTATATTATATTTTTGTACTATTTTATACCACAGTTCTAAAGTAAATTTAGTGATTGGGTCTATTTGTTTGATTTGCTTATATGCATCTTTATCTCCTATTATGCTTTGTACTGGGAGTCCCTCAATTTCCTTTTCCATTTCTTTCCATTTTGCCTCATATCCCTCGTCGCACCAACATATGATATATCTTATTTGTGCTGAGTAGTAATATTCCTTTAGACTCGGTAGGCCCATGCCTCCTTTCTCTTTTGGTAATTGGAGGGTTTTATATTTCACTCTTGGTTTTTTACCTCCCCAAACAAATCTCGATATCATCCTGTCCCACTTTGTGAATTGGGCATCTGGAATCTCTGTTGGTATAGCCTGGAAGAGGTAAAGTAATCTAGGTTGTATGCTGATTTTGACTGTCTCAATTTTTGAATTCAGATCCATATTTAAGATTGACCATCTATCAATATCTTTTTTTATTTCTTGTTCCAACCTATCATAGTTTGCTTTATATATTTTGCTTAGGTCTTTAGGTATGTTCACTCCAAGGTATTTTATTTCTTTTTGGTTCCAGTTTAGTTTGATCTTATCAGTTATCTGGTTTAGAGGGTTATAGTGGAATGTCAGTATTTGTGTTTTTGTTATGTTTATCTTGTATCCTGATAATTTTCCAAAATTTTCTATCAAGTTCATCATTTCCATTATTGATTTATCTGGTTGTTCGAGGTAAACTATAATATCGTCTGCAAATAGCCCAATCTTGTGTTCCGCCCCCTTTATTGTTACACCTTTTAATTTCTTATTTTGTCATATCGCTTGAGCCAATGGTTCTATGAACAGAGCAAACAAGGTGGGCGATAAGCAGCATCCCTGCCTAGTTGATCTTTGTATATTTACTTTGTCTGTTAAGCTACCGTTTATCTTGATTCTTGCCACAGGTTCTTGATATAGCGTCCTTATGCATTGTACTGATTTTTCGTTAAATCCAAAGCGCTCCAGTACACTATATAGGAATTTCCAGTTAACCCTGTCAAATGCTTTTTCTGCGTCTAAACTCATTATTACTGCGCTTTTCTTTTCTTTATGTATTTGGTTAATTATATGTATTGTTCTCCTGATATTGTCATGTGTTTGGCGTCCCTCTATGAATCCAGTTTGATCATCTTCTATCAATTCCGTCAAGAATGTCTTTATTCGTTTACATATAATTGTTGTGTATATTTTATAATCTACATTTAATAAAGAGATTGGTCTATAGTTTCCGCATTGTTCTTTATCTTTCCCTGGTTTTAAAATAACTGAAATGATTGCTTCGTTCCAAGATGGAGGTATTTTGTTGTTGTTCAGCGTCCAATTAAATGACTTTAGGAGTTGTGGCGTGAGTTCTTCTATAAACAGTTTATAAAACTCAGAGGGGTATCCATCACTACCTGGTGATTTACCGTTTTTAAGTGACTTAATCACATCTCTGATCTCTTGTGTTGTTATTTCTGCTGTTAGTTTTTCATTTTGTTGATTTCCTATTGATGGCAAGTCCAATGTGTCTAGAAATTTTTTGATATCTTTAGTATTTGTTTCTTCAGGTTGCGAGTATAGTTCTTGGTAGAAATTATGGAAAATTTCTTCGATGTTTTCTGGGTTAACTGTGGTTTTATTTGTGGTGGGGTCTTTAATCTTGTATACATTATTCATTGTTTGTTGTTTTCTTAACCGTTTTGCCAGCAGTTTTGTGGCTTTTGGCCCCGTTTCATAATATTTTTGCTTTAGATATCTATTTTTCCTTTCAATTTCATCCATTTGTGTTTCTTTTATCTTTGTTTTTTCTTCTTTAATTTCTTGATATATTTTTGGATCATTTGTGCTTTGATGTTTACGTTCTAATTCCCTCAGTCTCTCACATCTTTGTTCATACGCTTCCAGTTTAGTCTTATTTGCTTTTCCTGTTTCAACAATTAATTTACCCCTTAACACGGCTTTTAGTGCGTCCCAATGTATTGTTGGGTCCACTTCTTCATTGTCATTCTCTTGGATATATTCGTTTATGTTTATTTTTATTCTTTCTTTCATTTTCTCATCATTTAACAGTCCTACGTTAAGTTTCCATGTTGTTTGTCGTTTTCTATTGTTTAAATATATTTCCATGTATATAGGATTATGATCTGATATTTCTGCCCCTCCAATCCAACAATTTCTCACCCTGTGTCTGTCACCTTCATTCATAAGGAAGTAATCTATTCTAGAGTGTACTTTATGGGCTGCTGAATAATGTGTATAGTCTTTTTCGAGTGGGTGTAGGTCCCTCCATATGTCTACCATACCCATTTCTGCCAGTGAGGTTCTTATGAACTTTGTTACATGTTTTTTTGTCTTCTTAACACTTGTTGTGTCAACTTCATGATCCATGACAGCATTTAAGTCTCCTCCACAAATTAGGACTCCTTCACTGTGTGTTGCTATGAGATCAAACAGATGTTGAAAAAAACCCTTGTCACTTTCTGGTGGGGCATAGATGTTCACTAATGTAATCTGCATACCATCTATTCTTCCCTTTATTATTACATACCTGCCTTCTTTATCCTGGATTTCCTGTTCACTTTCAAATTGTATTTTGTTTGAGATTAGTATCATAACCCCCCTTTTAGCTCCTCCCTTAAATGAACTGTAGTAGGAGTTCTTATAGCCAAATTTCTTTAGTTTCACATGTTCTGCCTTGCTCAAATGTGTCTCTTGCATAAATATAATTTCAGCTTTTTCCTTCTTGAATTTTCTTATTATTCTTTCCCTTTTAACAGGTGAGTTCAGACCATTCACGTTTAGTGTCATTATCTTAAGATTTTTACCCATATTCATGTTTTTCCATTTTTTTAACTTGTGCTCCTAGCCCCTTTAACAACAAAAATAACACATATTTATATAAAAACACATTAAAAAATCTCGACCTCCATACTTTGGGCCTTTCTTCTGCCCACTGGTCCCTGTTGGTGGGTGGGGGGTTTGTCTTCACAGAGTGAAGGGCCCTCCCTAGACTTCTAATTACTATCAAAGTAATAGTCATAAGTCTAGAAATGTCCAACAAATATCACTTAAACCTCTCCTAGCCGTCTGTTTCTCTTTTACCTTGTCTTCTTGGCCTTCATTTCTTCTGTGCCTTTCTTAATCTTTGTTATGATCTAGGCTTTCAGTTGAAAACCTTGTAGCTTGTCCTGGGCCCGCTGCTCTACGTCTCTCCCCCTTCTTCCGCCGTACGCTCGTCTCCACTCCGTCTGTCGTGGTGCGTTCAGGGCCGCCGCTGCTCCAGCCGTCTCCTTCGGCACGCTCACCTCAAGGCCCCGCTCCATCATATCCCGCGCTGCCTCTTCGGCCGTGTTGTAGGTTCTTGTGCCTTCCTCCCAATGAATCCTCATTTTCGTTAGCGGCGTTTGGAATCTAATTTTTTTCTCTTTCAGCGTTTTTTTAATGTTGGCATATTTCTTCCGCTGCTGCACGATTTCTGTCGGGTAGTCATGGTCAAAAAATACCTGTTTGTCGCCGATTCGTATCTTTTTTTTCCATGCTTGCGTCAGGATTCTTTCCTTTATGTCATATTTCACAAAGTTTACCACAACTGACCTGGGTGTAGCGTTTGTTTTCGGGTTCTGTGCCGGTGTTCTGTGCGCCCGTTGAATCTGCAGATCCGTTTCTCCGGGTATTTCCAGTTCTTTTTTTAAGAACTGATCCATGAATTTTGTCATCGAGTTGCCTTCAATGCCCTCCGGAATTCCAAAGATGCGCATATTGCTTTGTCTGGATCTGCTCTCCAAGTCGTTTATTTTCTCCTGCATCCTCTGCGTTTGCGTCGTCAGGGTCTGTAGTTGTTCGTTTGCCTCGCTTTTCCAATCTTCTAGTTCCGAAATTCGGGTCTGCGCTTCTGTCATACATGCCCGCTGGGAGCGCAGCTCCTCCATGTTTTCTGTTAATTTACGCTCCATTTCTCTTCGGAGGTCCATGATTTCCTCCTTAATTTCTTTTTTCAGTTCCTCCTTAAGAGCCGCTAAATCCTGCTGTAGCTGTCGCTTGAATTCTCTTAACTCTTCACCCAAACTGGCGATGCCAGTGTTCATGTTGTCGAGTCTGGTGTCCTCCATTTTCTCTGCTGTAGACATCTCGTTTTTTTGGGCTTTGCGTACAGCGGTTTTTCCTGCGTTGTTGGAGAGGAATTCTTCAATTTTACCCTGTTTTTGTCCTTGTGCCCGGTTCCTTCGTGTTTTCATCCCTTAATTTATTGATCCGTTTATGTCGAGTTGGCCATTTACCGATGATTTTTAATCCGGCTAGGGAGAGCTCTTTGTTTAAGTGTTATGTCTCTCCGCCATCTTCCCGGAAGTCCACGATGAAGGATTTTTAATGAATTAATTGGTAAATTCCTCAGTAAAATAAGTATTTGGTCACCTACAAACAAGCAAGATTTCTGGCTCTCACAGACCTGTAACTTCTTCTTTAAGAGCCTCCTCTGTCCTCCACTTGTTACCTGTATTAATGGCACCTGTTTGAACTCGTTATCAATATAAAAGACACCTGTCCACAACCTCAAACAGTCAGACTCCAAACTCCACTATGGCCAAGACCAAAGAGCTGTCAAAGGACACCAGAAACAAAATTGTAGACCTGCATCAGGCTGAGAAGACTGAATCTGCAATAGGTAAGCAGCTTGGTGTGAAGAAATCAACTGTGGGAGCAATTATTAGAAAATGGAAGACATACTGTATAAGACCACTGATAATCTCCCTCTATCTGGGGCTCCACGCAAGATCTCACCCCGTGGGGTCAAAATGATCACGAGAACGGTGAGCAAAAATCCCAGAACCACATGGGGGGACCTAGTGAATGACCTGCAGAGAGCTGGGACCAAAGTAACAAAGACTACATCAGAAACACACTACGCCGCCAGGGACTCAAATCCTGCAGTGCCAGACGTGTCCCCCTGCTTAAGCCAGTACATGTCCAGGCCCATCTGAAGTTTGCTAGAGAGCATTTGGATGATCCAGAAGAGGATTGGGAGAATGTGATATGGTCAGATGAAACCAAAATAGAACTTTTTGTTAAAAACTCAACTTGTCGTGTTTGGAGGAGAAAGAACACCATACCTACTGTGAAGCATGGGGGTGGAAACATCATACTTTGGGGCTGTTTTTCTGCAAAGGGACCAGGACGACTGATCCGTGTAAAGGAAAGAATGAATGGAGCCATGTATCGTGAAATTTTGAGTGAAAACCTCCTTCCACCAGCAAGGGCATTGAAGATGAAACGTGGCTGGGTCTTTCAGCATGACAATGATCCCAAACACACCGCCCGGGCAACGAAGGAGTGGCTTCGTACGAAGCATTTCAAGGTCCTGGAGTGGCCTAGCCAGTCTCCAGATCTCAACCCCATAGAAAATCTTTGGAGGGAGTTGAAAGTCTGTGTTGCCCAGCGACAGCTCCAAAACATCACTGCGCTAGAGGAGATCTGCATGGAGGAATGGGCCAAAATACCAGCAACAGTGTGTGAAAACCCTGTGAAAACTTACAGAAAACGTTTGACCTCTGTCATTGCCAACAAAGGGTATATAACAAAGTATTGAGATAAACTTTTGTTATTGACCAAATACTTATTTTACCGAGGAATTTACCAATTAATTCATTAAAAATCCTTCAATGTGATTTTCTGGATTTTTTTTTTCTCATTTTGTCTCACATAGTTGAGGTATATATACCTCAACTATACAGCAGCCTGCGTAGCGTGTCAGCGAGCCAAAATACACAAGCACACTAGAGCCCCGTTGGAGCCTTTTCACATCCCAGCTAAGCGTTTCGATCATGTGCATGTCGACTTGGTGGGCCCCCTTCCGTTGTCGCAGGGGTGCACACACCTTTTGACGATGGTAGATCGCACCACGCGTTGGCCAGAAGTGGTTCCTCTGGCGTCAACTACGGCAGCAGACGTTGCACGCGCGTTTTTAATGGCTTGGGTCGCGCGTTTTGGAGTTCCGTCAGACATAACATCCGACAGAGGTCCCCAATTCGTTTCCGAACTCTGGTCATCCATGGCCCACAGCCTGGGGGTGAAGATCCACCGCACTACCGCGTATAACCCCCAGCCTAACGGTTTGTGCGAACGCTTTTATAGGTCATTGAAAGCAGCCCTCAGAGCATCTCTCACGGATACAAATTGGGTGGATAAACTTCCATGGGTTTTATTGGGGTTGCGTTCTGCACCTAAGAAGGATTTGCAAGCCTCTCCGGCTGAATTAGTTTTTGCTCAACCCCTCCGTTTGCCGGGGGAATTCCTTCCTGACAACCCTGCACCAAATTGCCCCCCCGCTCAGCTGTTGCAGAGCGGCACAGGATAAAACACCCTTCCTGGCCCAGTTCATCACAGTTTTCCACGCGTTTTTGTGCCGAGGGCTTTAAAGAATGCGGAGTTTGTTTTTGTTAGACATGATGCTCAACGACCAGGTTTGCGACCGCCTTACGACGGGCCTTTCAGAGTGTTGGAAACAGGGGAGAAACATTTTTTGCTTGATCTGGGAGACAGAAAAGAGTTGATTTGCATTAACAGACTCAAACCCGCCTTTGTTCTGGCTGATGAACACGTGCAGTTGGCCAGGGCCCCCCGCCGTGGCAGGCCGCCGGGAAGACACTGTTCGGAGCCACCACAGAGATGTGCTAACAATTCTGATTCGCAGATGCAGGGAGCCGCTGCAGAAGGAACAAAGCCGGCTTACAGCAGACATGGCAGGAGGTTTAAACCCAAGCAATTGGTGGATTGATTTGTGATATGTTGTGATGTTTTCTGCCACACATCTCTGATTATGTTTTGTCCCTGAATAGACGTTTGGGGGGGGTTATATGGCGCATATATTGAGTTCATATTTCCCCACAAATGTATGACTGTATGTGTATTGGGGGCTTCACGTCTCGTGGGACAAAAGAGGTCTAGGCCCGCAGAGATCTACAGGAGATGACGAGTAGGAGTGAGTTTTGGCCTTTGTCTCGGAGAAGATACCCCAGGAGGATTCCCGGACCATCGAGGGATAAGAGACAATAGTGAAACATCAAAGAGTGCATTGTGACTGAGATTATGTACCATGTGATTATATGTTTGCTAAAGCATCATGTGACTTAGGTTCGTGGCTCCAGCAGAGTATAAGAGTGTGGTATTTGATTGCTCAGTCTCTTTCCTTGCCTAGAGATTGATAGAGCATGTGTTCACTTAATAAAGCTGAACCTGAGAAATAAACTCAGCCTCATCCTTGAACGCATTCTCTACACACACACACACACACATATATATATATATATATATACTGTATATAAACAGCATAATCTTTATTTTAAAGGTCAAATTGCTGTTGCAGCCCTCAGTCACTTCTGTTTTAGTCTGACAAGGTCAAAATAGCTCTTTGGTTGGCAAAGTCTGCAGACCCCTGGCCTAGGAGGAGTTCATTTGCATATTTTTGAAAATATGGTGAAGAAAACTTCATTTTTAGAGTTTGCCACCCGTGGAGAAAAGTTGCAGAAGGTTTCAGAGAATAGAATGATGAAAGAATTTTTAGTTTAGACCCAGCCGTTCTTGTGATATTTGCAAAAATGTGTTTATTATAACGCCACCTATGTATGCAATGCCTTGATTTTTGGTCTCTGAGTAGTGGGGAAAGTTTCTGATAACACTGTAAAATTTCACATTTTCATGTATTACCGTTTTTGCTCCCCATGCACTTTAGTAGAAGGGGAAGGACAAGAAGAAAGCATAGCTGCTTGGAACCCCAATAAAACTAATTTATAACTAGCCTAAATCTGTGGTGACAACCAATGGTTTGAGGTCAGAGGCTTTTTCAGTAGGAAGAGGAACAAAGCAGGGAGATCCCCTTCTGCCACTTGTTTATTATAACACTAGAACCTCTGGCAGAGATGATCAGACTAAATAATTCCATTAAAGGAATTACAATGGTTGGGTGAGAAAACAAATTGTTGCTATCCATATTTGATTGTAATTGGGTATGGTATCCACTTGTTAAGATGGCATCCCCCAGCCCCACACACACACTTTTTTTCTTCCCAATTTTCTACATAGTCTATTGAATGTGCAATCATTACTTTTCAGTGGAACATTGTATCTTGTTCTTTGACATGCTTAAACTTGTACTGTCAATTGGAAGGAATCAACAAAAAGTAAAAAAAAGAACCTTGTTTGAGAACCAGATGAGCCTGGACTCCTCGTGGTAACGAAACATCCCATATTTGGGATCCAACAGCTCTTTCATGATGAGGAGGAAGAACTCCTTCCTCACACCTCCCGCATCGACAGCCTCTTCTCCAACAAAGATCACCTACCACAACAGGACAATGAACACAAAAACACGCACACACAGAAAAAAAAAAAGTCCAGCGAGTGGGGTTTTTTTTAGGTTTCCTCATAGAGATTAAAGTTCACCTCAACAAATAAAAACTGCATGCTATTCCTCTGGCTTCTAATGCCATTTGTACCAACTCCAATTCCAATGAAGTTGGGACATTGTGTAAAATGTGATAACAGAATACAATGATTTACAAATCCTTTTCAATCAATATTCAATTGAATACACTACAAAGACAAGACATTTAATGTTCAAACCAATAAACTTTTGTTTTTTTGCAAATATTCAATTATTTTGAATTTGATGCCTGCAACACGTTCCAAAAAAGCTGGGACAGGGGCATGTTTACCACTGTGTTATATCACCTTTGCTTTTAACAACACTCAATAAGCATTTAGGAAATAATGACACTAATTGTTGAAGCTTTGTAAATGAAATACATTCACATTCTTGCTTGATACATGACTTCAGTTGGTCAACAGTCCGGGGTCTCCATTGGTGTATTCTGTGCTTCATAATGCACCACACATTTTCAATGGGAGACAGGTTTGGACTGCAGACAGGCCAGTCTAGTAATCATCATCATAGCAGTCTGTTGGGGGTGACAATGACGGTTTCATTTAGGTCTCATCAGATTCCTCCACGCAGCTCTGTCCTTTGCCTTCCGCTGCCAGGAACTCCTGACCTTGTTAACCCGAGCGACGTCCGAGCCGGTATGAGTTGCTCTCTGACTGACCATTTCATGAAACTGCTTGCAAAGTACAGTATTTGAGTACCGCTAGCTTTTGCTGGTCTAGCAGCACATTCTTGGCAGATAGAGGTGTTACCTGCACTGTTTTACTACAAAGCCACATTGTTGTAATCAAATCAAAAAATCAAATCAAATCAACCTTTATTGTCATATTGCTGTACATACAACTGTAGTGCAGGCAAGATGAAATTGCGTTTCTCTCGGCATCCATATAAGTAAAAAGAACAATTTAAGACACACTCACACACACCCTCACCCCCACCCCAACACAGCCATTCACACATCCCTGAGACATACTTGAAAACTAACCAGAACTATAATATACAAATAATATACATAATGTCCATAGGTGCAGTAGTATGTATGAGAGATTTTGGATCAGCTGTTCCGCATCCTAACAGCTTGTGGAAGGAAGCTGTTAATCAGTCTGGTGGTTCTGCCTCTGATGCTCTGGAATCGTTTGCCAGATGGCAGAAGTTCAAAGTGTTTATGCAGAGGGTGAGAATGGTCCTTGACAATGTTCAGTGCCCTGCTCCTACAACGGTTCTGAAAAAGTTCTTGGACTGAGGGGAGGGGAACTCCAATTACCCTCTCAGCTCCCTTAACTATCCTCTGCAGGGCTTTTTTGTCTGACATACTGCAGCTGGAGTACCATGTAGCAATGCAGTACGTCAGAACACTCTCCACCACACCTCTGTAGAAGGTCCTGAGGATGCAGATGGGGAGAGAGGCCTGTTTGAGTTTCCTCAAGAAGTGCAGTCTCTGCTGGGCCGGCTTCCTGATCCCCAAGGAATTCTTGCTCCAGGTCAGGTCCTGCGAGATTTGCACTCCGAGGAACTTGATGCTCTCCACTCTCTCCACTAAACGGCCGCCGATGCTGAGAGGGACGTGTTCAGACTGTGACCGCCGGAAGTCGATAATCATCTCCTTTGTTTTGTCCACGTTAAGCACCAGATTGTTCTCCCTGCACCAGCCCTCCAGGTCTCTCACTTCTTCCCTGTACATTGATTCCTCATCCCTCTGAATAAGTCCCACCACTGTGGTGTCGTCTGCAAACTTAATAATCTGGTTCCCCTCATGTCTGGATACACAGTCATGTGTTAGAAGTGTAAACAACAGTGGACTGAGTACGCAGCCTTGAGGGGATCCGGTGCTCAGCGTGATAAGAGTTGGAGATGTTATTTCCAACACGGACAGACTGAGGTCTCTCAGTCAGGAAATCCAGGATCCAGAGATGTGGTGGTGTTCAGACCGAGAAGGAGTAATTTCTCCGTCAGTCTCTGGGGAATAATGGTGTTGAATGCTGAACTGAAATCAATGTACAGGAGTCTGGCGTAGGTGTCTTTCTGATCCAGGTGGGTGATGACAGAGTGCAGGGTGGTGACTATAGCATCCTCCGTGGAGCGGTTTGAACGATATGCAAACTGGAGCGGGTCATGCGATGCAGGGGGGCAGGCTGTGATGTGTGGTTTGACAAGCCGTTCAAAACACTTCATCACAATTGTTGTCAGTGCAACAGAACGATAGTCATTCAGACAGGACACAACTGGTATCTTTGCCACCGGTACTATGGTAGAGGTCTTAAAGCATCTGGGAACGATGGCCTGACTCAGGGAGATGTTATAAATGTCAGTCAGGACATCCGCCAACTCGCTCGTGCAGTCTCGGCGCACACGTCCCGGGATGTTGTCCGGACCTGCAGCTTTACATGGATTGACCCTGGTTAGGGTCCTCCCTGTGTCCGCTGCGTTGATGGTGATAGCTGGCCCAACCGATAGTGGAGCTGGGCCAGCCCTCCCTTTGATTGTCGGGTTTGATGCTTCAAAACGTGCAAAGAAGTTGTTGAGCCTGTCTGGAAGCGAAGCGTCGTCATCATCGACCCCCTGCCTAGACTTATAGTCTGTCAGCGCCCGAACTCCCTGCCACATCCGTTTGGTGTGGCAGGGAGTAATATGTGCAGAATGTGGCTTGGCATTGTTTTGCTGAAAAAGATGTTGCTTGGATGGCAGCATATGTTGCTCCACAACCTGTACGTACCATCCAACATTAATGATGCCTTCACAGATGTGCAAGTTACCCATGTCATAATCACTAGCCATGGTCCCAGCTTATTATTATTATTACTACTAACACCCCCCACACCATCACAGATGCTGGCTTTTGAACTTAACACTGATAACAATTTGGATGGTTCCTTTCCTCTTTAGCCCGGAGGACACGACGTCCATGATTTCCAAAAGCAATCCGAAATGTGGACTCATCAGACCACAGCACACTTTTCACTTTGCTTCAGTACATCTCAGATGACCTCAGGCCCAGAGCAACCAGCAGCATTTCTGGGTGGTGTTGATATACAGTGAAGATCAAAATTAGAGAACAGTGTATTAATACTCGATTTATTCTAAAATATGTTATTCGTCATTGTTCAGAATTTTACAGAATATCAGCTGTGGCTATACCACTGCTGTACTAGCATGTTTTTTTTAAATAACCAAAGCACTTCAACACAAACATTTTGTAAAAAACAGTGAGCAAAATTTGAGAACAGTAACCACTGTGTCAGAAGAGAAGATTTAAACAATGTTTTTTTTAAGGGCTATAGGATTGAAAAATTAATAGGAAGTGTAGAGGCCTTTACTTTGAATGACTTCAGCACATCACTAGTTTCTCGCACTGCTCTGGTTTGGGGGACAGGATTATGCAAAGACCCTCAATCGGGAATCGGTTCAACACTGCAGCTGGAATTACTTGCCAGTTCACTGCTGAACAGGGCAAGGATCTGTCTCAGCACATAGTGTCTCTCCGTTTAAGACAATTTGGACTCTAAGCTCACTCTGAAGTAGGGCTGCACGATTATGGCCAAAATGATGATCACAATTATTTTGATCAATATTGAAATCACGATTATTAATCATGATGATTTATTAACTTTAGGAAAAACACAGATTACATAAAATTCAATTTTTTTTATTCATTCTACTTACCAACTGCTAGATGAAGCCTGTGGCCAAAGCACTGGAGCCTCGTCCGTTTATTTAGAGAAGCTGCCTTGACGACATAAGATCCACTGTCTGTTATGCAGACTAGTCCCTCCTCCTGCAGGCTCCAAGATGATTGCGCTTCCCTCAGTCCGTGGGCTATAGCTTCTCCTGTGTGGTCTTGTGGGGAAAAAGACATCTGCAAGCATCGACTCTTCATTTTAAAATCTCCATCATTGCAGTGAATTGTCAGGGACAGGTACAGCTCCGTTATTCTGCTTGACCATAGTTCAGTCGTAGTTGCAAAGTACTCGACAGTTGTGATATCCATCTGTATTTTTCATACAGCGCAGGTAATGCAACTTTGGAGAATCACGTGAGGATCACGTATTTCTTGTCCAGTGTTTTGACCATGTTTCTGAAGCCTTCGTTGCTCATACAGTACTTATTGGACACATGACTTTGGCCAAATAAAACACAATTGCATCAGTTACTTTAGCATGTCTTTGGGAGGCGGATGGATACGGTGAAGCTCTGTCCAGGGTTGATACTGTGATTGCCTGGGTCGGTGGCAAACACAGACTGTGATTTAGTGACATGACATTCACTTTAGCCTTCATGCATTTATCGTACCCGTGTTTGTGGTGTTTTTTCAGGTGGTTGAATAATCTAGTTGTGTTGCCCTGCGGCGCAGACACCGCTCTATGGCACTCTTTGCATATAATTTCTTTTTAGTCAGCATCACTTGCTCTGAATCCAAACCACATCCAAACAATGGATGATGATCCTTTCGAGGCACTAGCTCCTTGTTTCCACGTGTTGTCATATGGTCACCTTTTGCTCTGGTTTGTGTTTAACCATCGCACTAGTTCGTTATTAAAAACTTAAGGCTGCTGCTACAGTGTGTGCTTGTTTGTCAGTTCTGCAGCTTAATGTTGCCCCAACATGCGTTCGCCCCGGTGGTCGGCTGGCTGTTGGTTGAGAAAATTCTTGATTTGATATGCAACAGAGCCCACATTCTAAATGTTAATATCACCCATGATCACGTTAATTTAATCGTGGCAGCCAAAATCGTGATCGCGATCAAAATTCGATTAATTGTGCAGCCCTACTTTGAAGTGACCAAACGTCTCATCAGCAGAAAAAATAAAAAGGCTAGGAGCATGTTCTGTGGACAGAAGAGAACTGGTCCAGAGTGCACTTCAGTAATGAGAGTAAGTTCAATTTATTTGGGTCTGTTGGGAAACGATATGTTTGGCATCAAACTGGGGAAAGACTGAACCCAAAGTGTGTAAAGAAGTCAGTTAAAATTAGAGGAGGAAGTGTCATAGTTTGGGGGATGTTTTCTGCAGCAGGAGCTGGGCCTCTTGTACAGCATAGAGAATCTCTGGAAAAACCTTGGCAACAAAGTAATGGCTAAGAAACCCACTACAGTTATTGCACTGTGGAAGAGACTGCAAGAAGAATGGACCAAGATCAAACCAGAGCAGTGTGAGAAACTAGGGATGTCCTGTGGGTGCAGATGTGCTGAATTCATTCAAAGCAAGGGCCTCTGGGTGGGTGGGTGGGGTGCTGAAAAGTTCATCGGCTCAAATGTTCATAGTGGGTCAAATTTGACCAAATGTGGTTTATTTTGCAATAGTCTCCCCTTTGGTCCGCACACTTCTTCCATCATAGTCTCCCCTTTGGTCCGCACACTTCCATCGGTGTTGCAGCACTTGAATCTCTGTGGTTGAAAAATAAACCACATTTGACCACTATGAACTTTTCAGCCCCTCCTTGTACACTTCCCCTTTGGGCTTTGACCGGTGGGGGCCAAAAATGACACTGTCAGCTGGTTTGAATATTTGGTAAGGAGTTTTAAGTCATAACTTTTACAAAAGCTTTACAAGTCACAAAAAAATAGTGAAATGTGATGTTGGCTGGCTGGGGAGCTTTGCAAAACTAGATTTAAAACATTGGCTGCTCCACAGTGAATTTTTCATCATTCAGCAAAGTTAATCATCGTTTTAGGGACATATTTCAGCCTTTAAATCCTCCTTGATCATAAATTAGATGATTATTTTTATCGATGAGGCTGCATCTATTGCAAAAGGGGGAAAGCATTATACATACACGGTTAAGAGCCCCCCCATACCTAATCCTAACTATAAACACATCAAGCTTAAGGTGTAATCATTTAGCTTATTTCTGTGAGAAATATAAGCTGCTTGGTGTGTGGATTGGATGAAATCTATTGTAAACTGGGGCTGTAACCAGGGCTTGACATTAACACTGGCCAATGGCTGGTGGATTTCAGCAGTGGCCGGTAAGGCAGCCACACCCACTAGCCACTTTGGCCAGTTGTAGTTTTTTCAAACAGCATCTAAAATATTAAACCTATTGCAATGTGAAACTATAACTACAACTCCCATAAGTACTGTGCTTTTTTCTAATCAGTTTTCTTTTTCTCTCTTCTTTTTTCTGGTGAAAACAGTGTCCAAGTAGGTTAAATCAATCAGCATCTACTAATGATGTCGTGCAGCCATGAAGGGGTGTCCTAATTCATAGGGGTGGGTGAAGGGTAGATTCAAGATTCAAAGGCTTTATTATCATGTGCACAGTTAAGAAATGCAACATTTCCTGAGCAATGAAATTCTTACTCTGCTCTCTGAACGAATGCCAAGGTAATAGGTACACAACAATACTAATGAGGTAATAACACAGAACCAAACCACAGAATAACTAGAGGAAGCAGGAAGAATGAGATTTGAAATTCCCTGGGTGACTATAGTGGACAGTGGTATATTGATATCAGAGATGATATGAACCTGAGATGGCATAAGCTATGTACAATGTGCAAATGAGCAGTATACAAATTACAAATTAGCACCCAGTAGGGTAGGGGTACAAATGAGAATTGGGACGGACCCAAATCTACCTGCACTTCACTCTCACATTGCAAATATTTTTCCCTACCATTTTATAGTATTTCCTGCTCTTTATCAATAATGAAACAGAAAATAATTTACATTGAAAAGGTTGTAAATTTAGCTCAAGTAAATTTAAGCATGCCATGGTCCAATTTGATAAGACAAGATAAGCCAAGCCTTTATTAGTCCCACAATGGGGAAATTCCAGGATTGCAGCAGCACAGGGATAGCAGCACTCAAAGCAATAGTAAATAAGATAAAAAGATAAGAACTGGTTAGCCAAAGCAGTAAACAAATATATATATGTACACAGTTACATACACAGTGCAGGAGCATTGCAGCTAGAGGATATCAACAGCATTACAGTTAAATTACTCGGCAAAATATAGACTCAAAGACAGTATATTTCACATTTGAATGAACAGTGTTGTTGCCACCCACAATAAGAATTGTAATTGTCTTAGTTGTGTATTGGAGGGGACGATCTCTATTGTGCAAAGTTGTGACGTTTAATATGGCCTCTATGAGCATCACCGGTTAGATTATACAGTCGGACAGCCGTAGCTAGGAAGGACCTGCGGAACCTCTCCCTCAAGCACTTAGGATGGCACAGCCTACCGCTAAATGAGCTCCTCAGTGCTTTCAGCGTGACCCGCATGGGGTGGGACTCGGAACTCCAGCAGAGATGACAGCTTAGCCACCATCCTCCTTTCTATCTCCTGGTCGAGGCAGCACCCCAGAACAGAGCTGGTTTTTTTGATCGGCCTGTTCAGTCTCTTTCTGTCGGCTGCCATGATGCCGCTGCCCCAGCAGACCACTCCAAATGTGATGGCTGATGCCACCACCGAATCATGGAGGCCATCACCCATCACATTTGGAATGATCATATTAAACATAATTTTCCGACCACAAAATTGTGGCTTTTGACAAGGCCAAGTGGCTAGTAACTTTGGAAAATCACTAGCCATAGTGTCTGGTGAGCAAAAAAGTTAATGTAAAGCCCTGGCTGTAACATACCATTACTGTTTTTTCTGTGCACATGGACACAAAAAAAATGGTGCCAATTAGGGGTTTGTCATATCGAATTGTTCATGATAATACCGGTACAAATTTTGATACAGGTGTAAAAATTAATATTGCAATATTTGGGGTCTGCTGCAAGACGGTGTCACACCGTTAAGCTGCCAGCCGAAGTTACACATTACCATAAAATGGCAAAACAAACATGGCGTGGGAAGCTGTCGCTCAGTCTCCAGTTGAGTGGAAATATTTAAGTTTCACTTTCTGTTTCAGACTGCTGCCATATTAAAAAAAACAACAACAACAACAACAAAAAAAACAAAAACGGTGCAGCAATGTGGATCATCTGCCTGCATTTTTTTCCACTCATCAGCAACACCGCTGGAGCGGTGTTAACGTCAGAAAAATGTGCTAGTCCAAGTGTCTGTAGTTGTATTTTTGTTCCATTTTGGCTACTTCATCTTGATTTTATTCAACCAACTGAAGAGGGGGAAAAAAAAAAAACCCATCCGTTCTGTGCGACAACAGCCATAAAGCCCCAGGAGAGGTCCGTACAACAGAGTTACAATTCAGGTAAAGTGATTCAACATAAAAACACGACATCTCTGTGCATTTAAGATGTAACGGTTTATATTATTTTCTTGTAATATTTGATACAGAACAAAAATATTTTAAACTAAATCTGAGCTTAACATTAAATATCTTGTCTTTGTAGTGTACTCAATTGAATACAGGTTGAAAAGGATTTGAAAATCATTGTATTCCATTTATACAGTGGTGTGAAAAAGTGTTTGCCCCCTTCCTGATTTCTCATTTTTTTTGTATGTTTATCACACTTAAATGTTTCAGATCATCAAACAAATTTAAATAGTAGACAAAGATAACACAAGTAAACACAAAATACAGTTTTCAAATGACGGTGTTTATTACTAAGGGTAAAAAAAATCCAAACCTACGTGGCCTTGTGTAAAAAAGCGATTGCCCCCTAAACCTAATAACTGGTTGGGCCACCCTAAGCAGCAACAACTGAAATCAAGTGTTTGCAATAACTGGCAATGAGTCTTTTCAGCGTTGCGGAGGAATTCTGGCCCACTCATCTTTGCACAATTGTTGTAATTCAGCCACATTGAAGGGTTTTCGAGCAGCCACATTGGAGGGTTTTCGAGCCTTCTTCCGGCTTTCAGAGAGAGCAGACGCATTTCTTCCCCTCTCCTCTCCTCCTCCCTTCACTGATCCCAGCTTGCTGTGTCCTGTCTGTGTCTCGCTCTTCTTCTGGCTGAATCTTGATCCAAATGGAAATTATGGATTTGGTAAGCTGGGCTTTAAATGCAATTGTCACCTTTTCAAACAGAAAATCGGGCCCGGGGGAGCCCAGGTGTGGGAGTGACTCATGGGACATTTGGAAACTCATGTGTCTGTGTGATTCGATTGAGATGTGGAAGACATCTGCCTGTTTGGATTATGAACACAGAATTTCTGCTGTTCGGCTTGGAGTTTTCTTGGTGTATCGGAAATTAAAGAAGCTGGAAAGAGCTAATCAAAATGCGATCCCGACGAAGCTCCTTCAACAATTCGACCAGATGGGGAGTGCACTGATAGCGGCAAATGGTGGGAAAAGGTGGGAAACATCTTGGAGTCGCTAGGTGCTCTCCAGGGAATGATTTTAAAGCCTTAATGTAAATGTAACTGTGATGCTCAGAATCGCATGAGAGATGAAAATTCTATGCTCTAAGTGAACTGTGCTCATCAGGCCTTGATTCGGCGTCCTTGGATAACTCATTCCTCCACGAGTAAAGATAAAGCAGAAGGGAGTTTTGGCTTCTCCCTAACCCAAACATATTGGTGTGCAGTAATCTGAACTCTCAAGGACAGCGTCATGTGACTAGCATGGAATCTACCATCGGACATGCACTGAGAGATGGACTCTTGTGGACATGTTATCTATGTTTTAGGACACTAAGGACGTAACATCTAATCGTTGCTCAGAGAGGATTTTTTCTGTTCACCAGTAACTGATACACACACTGCATACAACATTACATGACTGACACACACACACTGACACACACACACACACACACTGTCTCTCTCAACTTGCTTTGTTAACGTGTGTATTGTAACTTGTCTGCTAAGTGTGCATTGAGGGTTTTTTTTTCTATGTGATCATAATCTCGCTCACTCGAGCGCTATTCTGATACTATGTTTTTTTCTCTCTGCCCAATGTGTCGTCCCCTTCCCCTCTACCTCTTTACCCCCACTGTATTAGACGCCTTGTCAGCTGCCGCGTCATTAGTGAGCGCTTAATATGAGCGCATCTAATGTCAAGTCAAATTCCTCGTATGTGTAAACATGCTTGGCAATAAAGTTCATTCTGATTCTGATGAACCACCCTTTTAAGGTCATGCTACAGCATCTAAATTGGATTCAGGCCAGGACTTTGACTAGGCCACTCCAAAGTTCATTCATTCATTCATTCATCTTCTTCTGCTTAATCCTTTTCGGGTCGCGGGGGGGCTGGAGCCTATCCCAGCATCTTTGGGCGAAAGGCAGGGTACACCCTGGACAGATCGCCAGTCCATCGCAGGGCCAACACAGAGAGACAGACAACCATTCACTCTCACAGTCATACCTAAGGACAATTTAGAATCCCCAGTTTTTGATGCCAATTAACCTAACTTGCATGTTTTTGGCATGTGGGAGGAAACCGGAGAAATCCCGGAGTAAACCCACACAGACACGGGGAGAACATGCAAACTCCACACAGATCACTGTTGGTCGGGGGCTGGGATCGAACCCAGGATCCCCCGGCCAAGGGTGAGTTGCTGTGCTGCTGCAGTGCTAACCACTCCGCCACCGCGCTGCCCCTCTGCTAAAACATTAACTGTAGTTTATCACATCTTTGGAAAGGCGAGTTCAATTACTCTAGCCACACCCAGGCCTGATTACTGCCATACCTGCTCTCAATCAAGAAATCACTTAAATAGGACCTGCCTGATGAAGTGAAGAAGCCCAAAATATCCTCAAAAGCTAGACATCATGCTGCAATCGAAAGAAATTCAGGAACAAATGAGAAACAAAGTAATTGAGATCTGTCAGTCTGGAAAAAGTTATGAAGACATTTCAAAAACTTTGGGCTCCAGTGAACCACAGTGAGAGCCATTATCCACAAATGGCGAAAACATGGAACAGTGCTAAGATAAGATAAGATAAGATAAACTTTATTGTCCCTCAAGGGGAAATTTGTCTTGGGCTTGTCACCCGTACTGCAACCACACAATCCACACACAACCTGAACCTTCTCAGGAGTGGCCGGCTGACCAAAATTACCCCAAGAGCGCAGCAACAACTCATCCAAGAGGTCACAAAAGACCCCACAACAACATCCAAAGAACTGCAGGCCTCACTTGCCTCAGTTAAGGTCAGTGTTCATGACTCCACCATAAGGAGGAGACTGGGCAAAAATGGCCTGCATGGCAGAGTTCCAAGACAAAAACCACTGCTGAGCAAAAAGAACATAAAGGCTTGTCTCAGTTTTGTCAGAAAACACCGTGATGATCCCCAAGACTTTTGGGAAAATACTCTGTGGACTGATGAGACAAAAGTTGGAACTTTTTGGAAGGTGTGTGTCCCATTACATCCAGCGTAAAAGTAACAGCACTTCAGAAAAGGAACATCATACCAACAGTAAAATATGGTGGTGGTAGTGTGATGGTCTGGGGCTGTTTTGCTGCTTCAGGACCTGGAAGACTTGCTGTGATAAATTGAACCATTAATTCTGCTGTCTACCAAAAAATCCTGAAGGAGAATGTCAGGCCGTCTGTTCGTGACCTCAAGCTGTAACACACTTGGGTTCTGCAGCAGGACAATGATCCAAAAACACACCAGCAAGTCCACCTCTGAATGGCTTAAGAAAAACAAAATGAAGACTTTGGAATGGCCTAGTCAAAGTCCTGACCTGAATCCGATTGAGATGCTGTGGCATGACCTTAAAAAGGTGGTTCATGCTCAAACCCTCCAATGTGGCTGAATTACAATTCTGGAAAGATGAGTGGGCCAAAATTCCTCCACAATGCTGTAAAAGACTCATTGCCAGTTATCGCAAACACTTGATTGCAGTTGTTGCTGCTAAGGGTGGCCCAACCAGTTATTAGGTTTAGACTAGAAGTCCCAGAGAGGGGCCATTTGGCCCTTTTACCTAGAAAACCCATAAGGGGACCAACAAGAGGCCACAAGAGGGCCAACTTCTGGGACTTCTAGTGTTAGGGGGCAATCACTTCTTCACACAGGGCCACGTAGGTTTGGATTTTTTTCCCCTTAATAATAAACACCATCATTTAAAAACTACATTTTGTGTTTACTTGTGTTATCTCTGTCTAATATTTAAATTTGTTAGATGATCTGAAACATTTAAGTGTGACAAACATACAAAAAAAAAAGAGAAATCAGGAAAGGGGCAAACACTTTTTCACACCACTGTATTTACGCATCTATATTTTAACCCCTTGAACTCTGTGAATTCCGCGGGCGGTCACATCTCTGCATCTTAGTGCATCTCAGTGCGCACTGAAAAAAAAAGCTGTATTTCCGGTCTTCCAGTACAGACACAGCCTTGTTACAACCTGAGAAAAAGGCTGTGTAATATATTCATTTTTTGTGGTATTTTTACAAAATTTTGACCTGAGTTTGAAAACACTTGGTTCTACATTTCTGTTGTGTTTTCCAGCCACTATCTGACAGCTGTATGTTATTTGCAAGCATTTGTATCTAAAAAAAACACCCAGGCAAACTTTCCTGTTACTCAGTGGCAGGAGCACTTAAGAGAGATTATGACTGTTTTGCCAAAAAATTCAGTGTTTTCTTTTAAATGAGACTAACCCCATGAAGATGCTGCAAAGGGTTGAAGAACAGCTTTTGATTTACTTTGGGCATGTTATTTTTAGACATTTTTAGGGAAGTTGAACAGAGTTCAACAGGTTAAACTGACAAACATCGTATGTGTAACTCGTGGCAAAATTCGATTGGCATCAAAAGATAATTTCACTTTTGCCATTCATTTCAATGGAGATTTTTTTTCCCTGATTTAAGGTCCCATATGCAGAAGTAGAGGGGGCATGACATAGGCTCTCTACGTATATAATACATATTTGATGTGGAACTACAAATTGACTCTTAAAAGTGGCTGACCTTGAGTGGTTTCTTATAGTCAACATTCTTGGACTTCCTGAGGACTTCCATAGTGTCTCCAACAATATTCTCCCTTCGGACGATGAGGATGAGGCACGGGTTGACAGATTCCACTGCTGGGAGGAACATGGAGCTGAAATTTTGCATCTGAGCCTGGTCCACTGCCATCTGGCAATATAACACCAGTCAAGAAATTAGTGAAACGATTTTGGGGAACTAGAGGAAAAAGAAGTACAACATAGAAAAAAGCTTTTGATATTACCTGCATCTGTATGACAGCATCAGTTTGAAGCAACGTGGTCTTTGCTTGGGCATCGAATACAAATGGATACTTGCACAGAGTCACCATACTATCTTGACCCTGAGGATACAGAAACAGGGTCCATGTTTAGGCCTGAACATTGAAAAAACAATGTGATGAACTGTGAAGCTGATGCAGCTAGAAAACTCACTGTTGGGTACATCTGCCTCTGAATCCATGTCACGTAGTCATTTCTGATGTTTATCAGGTCATCCAACTCATTAATGTAGAATTTGTCATACTGAATGATTTGTCCTGATCTCTCATTCACTGTGTGAAGAATCTCCAAGAGGCTGAGCGCGGTATCCAGGAAACAGCTAAATATTCGCTGCTCTATGGCAGGAATGCCCACCTTGTGCATCTGAAGCAGAAACACCACCACCTCCTTGTACAACTCGACCAGCCGCTGGAAGACAGGGGGCTCAAATGTAGACCACCAGTTTCCTGATGCAAATGTAAGATTGTACACAAATATCAATGTAAGCATGTGAAGTAGCAAAATTTATGAGATATGCACAACAATATATACAGTTAGGTTCATATACTGTATATTTGGACACTGACAAGTTTTATTATTTTAGCCGTTTACCAAAACATATGGAGTTTGGATGTCTTTTAATGCTTTCTTTTTTAAACCACAGACACTGTAGTCCATGACAGTTTTCTCAACGGGACAATGAAGTCTATCTACACTCACCCATGGAACCCATGGACATCACCAAATGCTGGGTTTCCTCCTTTGTGATGCTTTGCCAGGTCTTTACTGCAGCCGTCTTCAGTTATGTCTTGTTTGTGGGTCTTTTTTGCCTTACGTTTTGTCTTAAGCAAGTGAAATGCATGCTTGATCAGGTTGAGATCTAAACTCCTGGGTTGCTTTCACAGTATGTTTTGGATCATTGTCCATCTGTATTGTGGAGGGCATCCAGTCAACTTTGCAGCATTTGACTGAATCTCAGCAGACAGTATATCCCTATACACTTCAGAATTCATCTGGCTACTTCGGTCTCGTCACATCATCAATAAACACTAGTGGCCCAGTGCCATTGGAAGGAATTAGTGATGCTGCCGTTATTGCGTTAATCGCCTGTTAACGCTTTGCTCCTGCTAACGGCGACAAATTTTGTGATCGTGGTTAACGGCAGTTAACGGCAGAAAGTGCAAACAGTACTTTTTGGCCTAACGGCTCTCCATACCAAAGCTGTTCTGGCCACAGACACTGTGTGCGCCATGCAGACATTGCTAAGTCAAACAAGCTGGATTACAGCCATGGATATCCCCAAAGTGCTGTCATGTTTAAGTTTACAACGTACAGTTAGGCCCAGAAATATTTGGACAGTGACACAATCTTCATGATTTGGGCTCTGCATGCCACCACATTGGATTTGAAATGAAACAACTACAACGGAATTGAAGTGCAGACTTTAAGGTTTAATTCAAGGGGTTGAACAAAAATATATGATTAAACATGTAGGAATTGTAGCTATTTTTATACAAACACTCCTCATTTCAGGGGCTCAAAAGCAATTGGACAAATAAACATAACCCTAAGTAAAATGTTACTTTTCAATATTTTGTTGAGAATCCTTTGCAGGCAATGACTGCCTGAAGTCTGGAACCCATGGACATCACCAAACGCTGGGTTTCCTCCTTTGTGATGCTTTGCCAGGCCTTTACTGCAGCTGTCTTCAGTTGTTGCTTGTTTGTGGGTCTTTCTGCCTTAAGTTTTGTCTTGAGCAAGTGAAATGCATGCTCGATTGGGTTGAGATCTGGTGATTGACTCGGCCATTGCAGAATATTTCACTTCTTTGCTTTAAAAAACTCCTGGGTTGCTTTTGCAGTATGTTTTGGATCACTGTCCATCTGTACTGTGAAGCGCCATCCAATCAACTTTGCTGCATTTGGCTGAATCTGAGCAGAAAGTATATCCCTATACATTTCAGAATTCATCCGGCTGCCTCTGTCTTTTGTCACATCATCAATAAACACAAGTGACCCAGTGCCATAGGAAGCCATGCAAGCCCATGCCATTACACTGCCTCCACCAAGTTTTACAGAAGATGTGGTGTGCTTTGGATCATGAGCTGTTCCAATTCTTCTCCAAACTTTCTTCTTCCCATCATTCTGGTACAGGTTGATCTTAGTCTCATCTGTCCAAAGAATGCTGTTCCAGAACTGGGCTGGCTTCTTCAGGTGTTTTTTGGCAAAGTCAATTCTGGCCTTTCTATTTTTGAGGCTGATTAATGGTTTGCACCTTGTGGTGAATCCTTTGCATTTACTCTCATGAAGTCTTCTCTTTATGGTAGACTTAGATACTGATACACCTACTTCCTGGAGAGTGTTCTTCACTTGAGTGGATGTTGTGAAGGGGTTGTTCTTCACCATGGATAGGATTCTGCTAGTTGTCTTCCGTGGACGTCCAGGCCTTTTTGAGTTCCCTAGCTCACCAGTGCACTCTTTTTTTCTCAGAATGTACCAAACTGTTGATTTGGCCACTCCTAACATTTCTGCTCTCTCTTTGATGGATTTCTTCTTTTTTTTTCAGCCTCAGGATGGTCTGTTTCACCTCCATTGAGAGCTCCTTTGACCGCAAGTTGTGTGTTCACAGCAACAGCTTCCAAATGCAAACGCCACATCTGGAATCAACTCCAGACCTTTTAACTGCTTAATTGATGACAGGTCAATGAGGGAAGAGCCCATGCAGCCTTGTTATTTTTTTTGCAGCCTTCTGAGTCAATTGTCCAATTACTTTTGGTCCCTTGGAAAAGAGGTGGCTATGTATTAAAGAGCTGTAATTCCTAAACCCTTGCTCCCATTTGGATGTGAATACTCTCAAATTACAGCTGAGAGTCTGCACTTTTAAGCCCATATTGATTATATAATTGTATCCTGAATATGTTTTCGTAAACAGCTAAAATAACAAAACTTGTGTCACTGTCCAAATATTTTTGGGCCTAACTGTATCTGTCGGAGCCCTCATCTGGATAACTGTTACAGCCTCCTCCAAAACTTTGCCTGGATGTTGGGTTGTTCTTCTCCTGTGGAAGCTAGCTAGCTAGTAGCTACATGCTAGGTTATAGCTGACCTCCAACTGCTGACACGTACACAAATTTGCCTGTTTTCATCCTCAAAGTTTTGGGTCGAACTGTTGCTGAGTACCAGTCTAAAAAAAATTCTCAAGCTGTGTTTGTAATGTCCATTCACTCCCCCGCCATTTTTACAGCATGGTGGGGTGTCATCATGAGTGAGATAGTTGTTTATGCTTGCAATTTTTCTGCTAAAAGGGAAATTGTGTCTGTTGTGATACATGAGGTTTTGTGTTTATCTCCTTAAAAGTGGTCGATGTTTGCTTCTCTTACCTTTTACTGATTGATTTTATACCGTTTTTGTGCTAGTGTCCTGCTCCTTGGTTTTGTTTTTATGTGTGTCCTTGTTGTACAGCACTTTGTGTGGCGAGTGTTGCTTTTTAAAGTGCTTTATAAATAAAGTTGATTGACTGACTGATTTGCTATAGCAGAAAGAGGAAGCTCCTTTTGTGGCTGGTGGTTGGCTGGTTGTTGTTCAGTGATGTTATTGAGCCTTGGCACTCTGTTTGTACATACAGTAATACTTTTGAGAATTTTCTGGAGAATACTCTGGATAGTTTTTGTCATTTTGGATATGTTAAGAGCTTTAATAAACCTGCAGGTGAAGACAGCAAGCATATTTGTCTACTCCCATGTTCCTAACAGTATGACAAACTTGAAAAATTGCAGACTTAAGGTACACTGTATCTGTATGGAAAAACACGCGATTACCATGTTATTAATCGCGATTAACTCAACATTCCGAAAGATTAATTGTAATTAAAAAATTTAATCGTCCAACACCACTAGAAGGAATACATGTCCTTGCATCACTCTGCCTCCAAAATGTTTTACAGAAGATGTGGTGTGTAGGCCTGTAACGATGACAAATTTTGATGGATGATAAATTTTCTGCAAAATTATTGCAATAAACAATATTATCAATGTCATGAAGATCATTTTATGCCCACGATATACGGGGGGGGGGGGGGGGGTTGCTGAAAAGTTCATAGTGGTCAAATTTGACCAAATGTGGTTTATTTTTTCAACCGCAGGGATCCAAGCCCCACAACACCAGTGGAATAAGTGTTTGGACCGAAGGGAGACTATGTTGAAAAAGAAAACACATTTGGTCAAATCTGACCACTATGAACTTTTCAGCCCCCCCCCCCCCCGTAGTGATATAATGATAACAGTCTATGTACAACTTTTAAAAGAGCTTTGAACATTGGGATTCAAATGTAGAAAAAATATTTTTTTTAAATATTTAAAATATCCTCAACATCCTAAATAAATAAAACCTAAATAAAATAAACAGCTGCCACGGATTACCAAGACATGTGCTTTACATCATCAGTAAGAGACATTCATTTGTTTACAATATGCAAGTCTGAGCCACAGTAGAAGTCGACCTCTTCAATTGGAAAAAAAAAATGAGGGCTTTGCTACGTAAAGCGCACCCGCCATTAAAAGGAAGCAGACTTTAGGCTCAGTCAGGAAAAAGCTGAAATTGTGAGTGGACCCCGTGGTGAGCATGAGCTCTGCCTCTCACAGGGAGCATCCAGAGACAGAAGGAGCACTGAAATGTTGGCGGATAAGGTAAAGAAATGCACACATGTAAATGGCAACTTGTCATGGCTAAAAAACTTGTGGTTATTTTTTCTTATTGTATGATTAATCGTTTTAGCCATTATTGTTATGGGCCTAGTGATGTGCTTTGGACCATGAGCTGTTTCAAGCCTTCTCCATACTTTCTTCCTCCCATCATTCTGGTACAGGTTGATCTTGGTTTCATCTGTCCAAAGAACGCTGTTCCAGAACTAAGTTGGCTTCTTTAGATGGTTTTTTTTTTTTTTTTTGGCAAAGTCTAATCTAGCCTTTCTATTTTTGAGGCAAATTCCTGGTTTACATCTTGTGGTGAACCCTCTGTATTTGCTCTCATGAAGTATTCTCTTTATGGTAGACTTAAATACTGATACACCTACTTCCTTGAGTGTTCTTCGCTTGGGTGGATGTTGTGAAGGGTTTTTTTCCTTCACCATGGAAAGGATCCTACCATCATCCACCACTGTTGTCTTCCGTGGACATCCAGGCCTTTTTGAGTTCCAGAGCTTATCAGCGTGCTCTTTTTTTCTCAGAATGTACCAAACTGTTGATTTGGCCACTCCTAACATTTCTGCCATCTCTCTGATGGACTTCTTTTTTTCAGGATGGCCTATTTCACTTCCAGTGAGAGCTCCTTTGTCTGCATGTTGTGGACTCTCAGCAACAGCTTCCAAACACAAATACCACACCTGGAATCAACTTCAGACCTTTTGCTTGCTTGCTTGATGATAGATTAATGAGGGAATAGCCCATGCAGCCCAGGAAATAGCTTTTGAATCAATTGTCCAATTACTTTTGAGCCCCTAAAATGAGGAGATTTTGTATAAAAATGGTTGTAATTCCTAAACTGTAACTCCAATTTGGATGTGAATACCTTCAAATTAAAGCTGAGAGTCTGCACTTTAAGCCCATATTGATTATATATATATATATATATATATATATATATATATATATATATATATATATATATATATATATATCACTGTATCTTGAATATGTTATGGTAAACAGCTAAAATAACAAATCTTGTCAGTGTCCAAATATACATGGACCACTCACTTCCTCGCTTGCACACACAAACACACACAGAGCAGGGAAAGTAAGTATTGAACACAACATTTTTCTCATTAAACATTTCTAATGGAGCCAATGACCTGAGATTTTCACCAGATATCAATAACAAACTAGAAAAGCACGCGGAGAGCGCAGACCTCCGCCAAGTGCCACAGTTCCCCCCCATACAGTGTTTGTGTGTACATTTTCAGATTCCTTGACCATGAAAACATATGACTAGCAATTGGATTCACAATGATAGGATTAGTGGTTCAGTAGTAAAAGCATTACCTCCTTGGCGGAGGTAATAAACTGAAGTGTTGCTGTTGTGTCCATCTCCTCCATCTCCAAACTCCCAGGCTGCGGGCGTTGCAAATCATCGCACAACCGCGTACAACCCACAGACCAATGGGTTATGCGAGCGTTTTCATAGATCACTGAAAGCAGCACTCAGGGCTTCACTGACGGATGCAAATTGGGTAGACAGGTTGCCGTGGGTTTTCTTGGGGTTGCGCGCCGCGCCAAAAGAGGATTTGGAAGCTTCCCCCCGGCAGAGAGCTTGTTTTTGTGCAGCCCCTATGGCTGCCCGGGGAATTTCTGTCAAATAATCCCGCGCCGGACAGCTGCCCGTCTCAGCTTTTGCAGCGTAGCGCAAACACAGGCACGCTGCCGGGCCCGGCCCACTACTGTTTTCCGCATGCTTTTGTGCCTAAAACTTTGAAGAACGCGGAGTTCGTGTTCGTCAGACACGACGACCAGCGCCCTCCATTGCGCCTGCACTCATGTTGAAAATGGCCCTATCTCACAATGTTAAAGAATCCTTTAAAAAATTCCTGGATCCAGATGGTGATCCGGATCATCCCCAAAATTTAATCAGTTCTTCCTTGTACCATTTCCAACAAGGCCTGAAAGTTTCATCGAAATCCGTCCAAAACTTTTTGAGTTATCTTGCTAACCAACAGACAGACAGACAGACAGACAAACCCCGGCAAAAACATAACCTCCTGCGGCCTGGCGGAGGTAACAAAGTAATCCACACATACAAAAAAATCAAGGCAACTGTAGCCATGGTTACATGTGCAAAATTTCTTCAATCATCAGAACTTTACATGGATCCTAAAAAAGTTGATATGATTAGGACGTGCGTTTCCATGTGTCACACGTTTAAATGGACTAAATCATTTTGACATGCGCACAATTATCTGACATTCCGAAAATAGCAGAAGAAGCAACATCCGATGTAAACAAACCCCACTTCGTGTCTCTCTTTTTGAAATGGACCTGTATTGTGTTATTCAGATTGTACTTTTGCTTCTGCTGTTCTCTGTAATGAAGCTACAAGCCCAGCAGTGCATACTTCTGCATATGATGAACAGAGGGAGACAGCAGGACGATACAGACCAGTTTTGTTTTACTCCCACCATGTCTTCCGCTAGCTGCCGTAAAGGCGAAAATACATCACGTCAACGTGTTGCTTACGTACAGACATGCGCAGTAAACATATTTTCGACCCAAACATCGGAATAAGTGTTTATATGCTCACCAATCAGATTAGCAATTGGCATAACCCACCTGTCTCAATCGGAAGGAAATTTTGATCCGAATGGTTGTGATCGGGTCAGAACATTCAGAGTGGCGTGTTTGCATGAAGCATTTTTATTCCGATCAGGCTTTTAATCCAGTTACTTTTGTCTATATAAACATGGCTTGTGTTCACAAACTAACTAACTAACTAACTAACCTGCACTTATATAGCGCTTTTCAAAGTCACAAAGACCACTCAAAGCGCTTTCACTAGTACTAACCCTCTATTCTAAGGGCCTATAGGAAACAGATATCTAGGGATAATTTAGAACAGCCAATTAGCCTAACACGCATGTCTTTGGATTGTGGGAGGAAACCGGAGCCCCCAGAGTAAACCCACGCAGCACAGGGAGAACATGCAAACTCCACACAGAAAGGTTCCAAACAAGCTATATTTCGTAAAGTAGAATGACACAAGGAATAAGTATTGAACATGCTTGGTGAAATTCATTTAATATTTAGTAGAAAAGCCTTTGTTGGTAATAACAGCTTCCAGATGCCTCCTGTATGGAGAAGCTAGTTGCAGGAATTGCTCAGGAGTGATTTTAGCTCATTCTTCCACACAAATTGTCAAATCTTGAAGGTTCTGTGGGTGTCTTCTATGAACTCTGATCTTCAGTTTGTTCCATAGATTTTCAATTGGATTCAGGTCAGGTGACTGACTGGGCCATTCTAGCAGCTTGATTTTCCTTCTCTGGAGCCAGCTGAGAGTTTCCTTGGCTGTGTGTTTGGGATCATTGTCTTGCTGAAATGTCCACCTTCGTTTCATCTTCAGCATCTTGGCAGATGGCAACAGGTTCTTATCAAGGATGTCTCTGTACATTTGTCCATTCATTTCTCCTTCAATTATATGAAGTCTTAAAGATACTTAAACTCCTCCACTTGGGGCAGGAGCCTGTCCCCAACCCGGAGAGGACAATCCACCTTTTTCCGGCTGAGGACCATGGACTCGGACTTGGAGGTGCTGATTCTCATCCCAGCCGCTTCACACTCAGCGGCAAACCGTCCCAGCAAGAGCTGTAGGTCATTGCTGGATGAAGCCAACAGGACAACATCATCTGCAAACAACAGAGATGAGATCCTGTGGTCACCAAGCATGACACCCTCCATTCCCTGGCTGCGCCTAGAAATCCTGTCCATAAAAATTATGAACAGGACCGGTGACAAAGGGCAGCCCTGGCGGAGTCCAACTCTCACTGGGAATGAGAAAAAGGTGGATTGTCCTCTCCGGGTTGGGGACAGGCTCCTGCCCCAAGTGGAGGAGTTTAAGTATCTTGGGGTCTTGTTCACGAGTGAGGGGAAAATGGAGCGAGAGATCGACAGACGGATTGGAGCAGCATCTGCAGTGATGCGGACGTTGTACCGGTCTGTTGTGGTGAAGAGGGAGCTTAGTTCTAAGGCAAAGCTGTCGATTTACCAGTCAATCTACGTTCCTACTCTCACCTATGGTCACGAGCTTTGGGTAATGACCGAAAGAACGAGATCGCGGATACAAGCGGCTGAAATGAGCTTTCTCCGTAGGATTGCTGGACTCACCCTCAGAGATAGGGTGAGGAGCTCAGTCATCCGGGAGAGGCTCAGAGTAGAACCGCTGCTCCTCCACATTGAAAGGAGTCAGTTGAGGTGGTATGGGCATCTGATTAGGATGCCTCCTGGATGCCTCCCACTTGAGGTGTTTCAGGCACGTCCCACTGGGAGGAGACCCCGGGGCAGACCCAGGACTCGGTGGAGAGACTATGTCTCCCAGCTAGTCTGGGAACGCCTTGGTATCCCCTCTGAAGAGCTGGAGCAGGTGGCTGGGGAGAGGGAAGCCTGGGCTTCTCTGCTTGAACTGCTGCCTCCGCGACCCGGACCTCCGGAAAAGCGGTAGAAGATGGATGGATGGATGGATTATATGAAGTCTGCCTGTACCATGTGCTGAAAAACACCCCCACACCATGATGGGATGTGCAATGCCATTTTTCCTTCAAACATGCTGTGTGTTGTGGCATCCAACAAGTTCAATTTTGGCCTTATCTGATCAGACTATATTCTCCCAGTATTTTACTGGCTTGCCCAAATGTTGTGCAGCAAACTTTAAAGGAGCTTCAACATGCTTTTTCTTCAGCAATGGAGTCTTGCGAGGCGAATGGGCACAGAGCCCAAGTCAGTTGAGTGCATTATTTATTATTTATTGTTGTCTTTGAAACAATAGCACCTGCCAACTCCAGGTCTTTCTGAAGCTCTCCACGAGTGGACTTTGGCGCTTGGATAACTCTTCTGAAAATTCTTTTGACTCCATCCATCCATCTTCTACCGCTCCTCCGGAGGTCTGGGTTACAGAGGCAGCAGTTCAAGCAGAGAAGCCTAGACTTCCCTCTCTCTAGCCATCTCTCTCCAGCTCTTCAGTGAGGATACCCAGGCGTTCCCAGATCAGCGGGAGACAGTCTTTCCAGCAAGTCCTGGGTCTGCCCCAGGATCTCCTCCCAGTGGGACATGCCCGAAACAACTCAAGTGGGAGGCGTCCAGGAGGCATCCTGATCAGATGCCCAAACCACCTCAACTGGCTCCTTTCAATGTAGAGGAGCAGCGGTTCTACTCTGAGCCTCTCCAGGATGACTGAGCTCCTCATCCCATCTCTAAGGGTGAGTCCAACAATTATGGACCAATCAATCCCCTCGTAGATAGTCACCTTATTGTGGTGGGGGGGTTTGCATGTCCTAGTGATCCCAGGAGCTATGTTGTCGGGGGCAATTTGCCTCTGGTAGGGTCACCCAAGATAAACCGATCCTGGGTGGAGGGCCAGACTAAGAACGATCTAACAGACTCCCATGATGAATATAAGAACAAGGATTCAGTGTACCCCGCCCGACATGGGGAAGCTCAGTGGAGTAGTGGTTAACACTGTGGCAGTACAGTAAGAAGGTCACGGGATCGATTCCATCCCTGACCACCATGGGTTCGATCCCACCCCCTGACCATCAGTGACCCTTCTGTGTGGAGTCTGCATGTTTTCCCAGTGTCTGTGTGGGTTCACCCCGGATACTCCGGTTTACTCCCACAGGCCAAAAACATGCAAGTTAGGTTAATTTGAGACTCTAAAGTGGTCCTAGGTGTGAATGTATGTGTGAATGGTGAAGGGATTGGCGCTGCACCTTGGCTGCCTCATCCATCCAAGTGGATGTCCTGTAATTTCCCTCTGGGATTAATAAAGTATACCAAAAAATACCGGGACCCCACTCTGGAGCCAGGCCCGGGGGAGGGGCTCGATGGCTAGCGACAGGTGGCCGGGTTTCTGCCCATGGGACCTGGCCGGGCTCACCACCTGCAGGAGGGTCCATGGGGGTCTGGTGCTATGTGGATCAGGTGGCGGTCTGATCCCAAGCTTCCTAAAGTGGCTTTTGTGATGTGGAATGCTGGACTCTTTTGAATCCTCTGTTCAAAATCTTCCGAAGAGCTCCTGGTCATGGCAGGTTTATGGGAAAATGATGTTCTTTCCACTTCTGAATGATGGCTCCAACAGTGCTCACTGGAACACTCAGCAGTTTAGAAATGCACCTGTAACCAATGCCATCATTATGTTTTGCAACAATATGGTTGCAAAGATCTAGAGAGAGCTGTTTGCTTCTACCCATCATGAGTTCTTTGTGGTGTGACAATCTGCTATTACCAGACCTTTTTAAAGGCCATCAGTCAGGACCAGCTGAAATTAATTTGCACTCATGGGGGATGGGATGGCTTCCCAAATTCTGATGGATTTCAGTTGGTTTCTTGGCTTTCTATGCCTTTTTGCACCTCTTTTTCTTCATGTATTCAATATTTATTTCCTGTCATTCCACTTTATTAAATATACAGTCATATGAAAAAATTAGGACACCTTGTATAAGCCTGTGTGTTTTGTTAACATATTTGGACATATGGATATTTAATATCAATGTTAAAAGTACTGGGAGATTCATGTAATACAACTAAACAATTAAAAATGAATTAAAGACTTTCTTCAAATTTTCTGTAAAATGTAATTCTAATAGTGAGGAATAAATTAGGCCACCCCCACATTCATTCCCATTTAAAATGGCTAAAATAAATGTTAAAAAATGCAAATAAAAACAAAAACAAGGTTAGACATCAATATGTGAACATTTCTTAATAAAGAACTGAATATTTAATGGGGTGTCCTAATTTTTTCACATGACTAACTTGTTTTGTGAACATAGTTGCCTTAATTTCTTTGTATGTATGGAGTACTTCGGTTGTTACTGATATCTGGTGAAAATATCAGGTCAATGGCTCCATCATAAATATAGTTTAATGAGAAAAATGTTGACATGTTTGATACTTATTTTCCCCACTGTGTGTATGTACAGTATGTATGTATGCGCACACACAGAACTCTTGAAAAAAAATAAGAGACCACCTCAAAATCTTTCTTCAATTAGCATCTCTCCAGTACATGTATGGCAGCCATACAATTTGAGTATCTGTTGAATTCCAACACAAGGACACCTCAATCTACTTAAGGATGTATTGATTAAGTGATCATCAAAGCATGGTAAGACACATGAAAGCTATAAATTAAAAATCAGAGTTATTACACAAATACAGATTTCTGAGTTCTTTCTAAGTTAAAATTTAAGTACTGTAGAGTTTAAGAATGAACATGAACTTGTTTTCTTTGCATTATTTGATCAAAAAGCACATCTAAAAGCAATGTCTTTTTTGTCGTTTTGGCCAGTTGTCATTTTCTGTATTTTCTGATATTTTGACTTGGAATTTGGGGAAGTTGTTTTCAATAGGTTAGAGAATAAAACAAAATTGTTCATTTTACCCAAACACATATATATGCGGGGGGCTGAAAAGTTCATAGGCTGAACACTTCATAGTGGTCAAATTTGACCAAATGTGGTTTATTTTTCAACCGCAGGGACCCAAGTGCTGCAACACCAATGGAAGAAGTGTGTGGAATGAAGGGGAGACTATGTTGAAAAATAAACCACATTTGGTCAGATTTGACCACTATGAACTTTTCAGCCCCCCCTCGTATAAACAGTAAAACCAGATAAAGTGATATCTTTGCAGTGGTCTCTTAATTTTTTCCAGAGCTGTATATTTATCTAGTATAAATCACTGCAAATATCCACCTGCCTACCCAATACTTTCAGTGGAGAAGCTTTCAGGGTGATGACAGATTTGGCAAAGGGGATTGAGATGGTCACATAATTATTTCGGTCAGAGAAGAGAGGGCATTCTGGGAGGGTGAGGTAGAGTCTCAGAGCTTCAATGTCAGGAGGTGAGTTTGTTAGCCTTGGAATAAGGTTCTTCTCCAGACTGGCAGCAATCTGACACAGGAAAGTACACATGCACATTTAATATAACCCAAATTACAGAGAGAGAGAGAGAGAGAGAGAGAGAGAGAGAGCGAGAGAGACAGTTGTTACATAAGACACCCGGTTGTTAAATTGTGTGAACAACAGTAACAATTCTTGGGTTTCCATCTAATTTATTTATATTTTTAATGTGAATTTCTCAACATTCAACAAAAGAAGTGTCTGTTTCTATCAACCATAAAAAAGCAAATTATGGATGAGGGTGACTATATCGTATCAAGGAGCTTTTACCGTTTTAAAACCTCCATGGTTGTACATACTGTAGCGTTCTACATAATCAAATGTCGAAAGGAAAATACAAGATGGGTCACTTAAATGAAAACATACGTAAATGAAATTCTATAGCCGGTGTGAGAAGAATACCTCTTATCTAGACTAAATGTATGCCACAGTGGGATCAGACCGCCTGTCTCTTCTGAAGATGGTGTGTGTGTGTGTGTGTGTGTGTGTGTGAGGGGGGAGTAACCATGGTAACCAGTCATGCACAGCTGTGATGTCATTGTTTATGCACATCAGCTCTTCCCATCCAATTTATTCAACTTAGTCTGAAGCAGTTCAGGAGTTAATCCACCCCTCCTTGTAAATGCATAGACTTTTAATGCTCATTTAGGAGTTTAAATGATTATCGTGTCGTTCCATCCAAGATTTCTTTCATGCATATCCTTAATTACCTCCACCAAGAGAGGACGGAGGTAATGTTTTCGGTGGCATTGGTTTGTCTGTTTGTTGGTTGGTTTGTCTGTTACCAACATGACAAAAAATTCTGAATGGATTTTGATGAAATTTTCAGGAAAGGTGTGTAATGGCACGGGGAACAGATGATTAGATTTTATTGATGATTCGGTTCACGATGTGGATGCAGGAATCTTTGAATATTATTTTATATATTAATCTGGCACTTTTCACCACTTTTCTGCCACCTCCAGCTCCATTTCCTGTCTTTTTGTCAGCGCCACCATCTCCAAACCATACATCATTGCAGGTCTCACTACCATCTTGTAAATCTTCTTTCACTCTTGCTGCTACCCTTCTGTCACAAATCACCCGACACTTGTTTTCACCCACTCCACCCTGCCTGCACTCTCTTCTTCACCCCTCTTGTGCATTTTCCATTGCTTCAGATGGTTGACCCCAGGTATTTAAGCTCATCTACTTTCACTACCTCTACTCCTTCCATTTTCACTGTTACACCTGCCTCCCTTTCATTCACACTAAGTGTAAATTTATGAGGAAAAAAAAAAACTATTTAAATGATTGCAGCATCAGGACGTAACAAAATAGGAAAAATGTTGAGGGGTGAATATTTTGCAAGCCACTGTATCTCATTGAAATCAGGGTTGACATCACTCTTCTATTCAGGCTCAGCTACAAAGGAATGACAAAAAAGTTGCACATTTGTGAGAAAAACATGACGAATCTATGATTAAAAAGTTGCAAATCTACATAAAATATTCATAATTTTATTTAAAAAAAATCTAATTTACAACAAAAAAATTAAAAGAACAATATCTGAAATGTATAACAAAAACTAAAATTCATGAGAATAAAGTCTCATGGGGCGGCAGTGGCTCAGGAGGTAGAGCGGGCCATCCAATAACCAGAGTGTTGGCGATTCGAATCCTGCTCTCCCCAGCCATCCTGCCGTTGTGTCCCTGGGCAAAACACTTTACCCACCTTGTCTCCAGTGTCCATGACACTGGGTATGAATGTGTATAAATGTTTGGTAGTGGTCGGAGAGGCCGTTTGTGCGGATTGGCAACCATGTTTCCGTCATTCTGCCCCAGGGCAGCTGTGGCTACAGCTGTAGCTTACCACTACCATTGTCTGTCTGTGGAATGAATGCATAATGAACTCATTGTAAAGCACTTTGGGTATCTTGAAAGGTGCCATATAAATGCAATCCATTATTATTATTATTAAATGTACAAAAAAATTAAAATTTGGGAAAAAAAAGTCTAATGTGACGAAAATTTAGTATGAGTAAAAAGTTGAAATTGTTTACCACCTAAATTTGCAAATGTGGAAAAGACTTTCAAATCAAAGAGAGAAAAGTTATATATTTACAAATAAAAGGTCTTAAATGTACTGTATGAGGAAACAAGAGCACTTTGAGGCGAGTGCAATATCTCCTGCCTCAGTTTTCTTTGAACATCCCAATACTTGCTGACGAAGAGCAGTTTTCAACTTTTCAGTGCAATTACCGTGGCAGAACCAAATTATGATAAGCCCATCATCCACAAATATACAACAAAGTATACAACCTATAGTTATACGTAGATCAGGATCCCAAGGTGAACCTGTGTAGCAAGTATGGTGACCCTAGAGAGCTTTACATGGTTTACACGGTTGTTTACTTGGTTGATCCTGCCAGTAGCATATGCTTGTCTCAAAGATTAAGCCATGCAGGTCTAAGTACATGCAACTGGTACAGCGAAACTGTGAATGGACATTCAACAAGATAGAGGAACTGGACTGGACAGTTAGGGTCCACCTGAAGCCTATATGGGGAGAACACTTTAAAAACAAGGTACCATCATCTCTTCTGGCTGTGTGTGATCTAGTTGAACAGAAATGGTCTGGTCTGGACCAACCGTTGTACGGTCAGGGCACAGGTCTTTTAGCCTGGATGGCGTGCTGCTCCATATACGACTCCCTGCTGTCCACCATGCACCCCACCATGTAGCCAGATGTTATGGCCTCAGAGTGAGCCTGTATACCAGGTTTGGTGACCCTACCTTTCTCTGTTGTTGAGATACAGTTTAGATACAGTTTACACCACCGGAGTGGTGGCTCAGTTGGTAGAGCATCCACCCCACACCTGGGAGGCAGGGGTTCAAATCCCGGCCGGGTCATGCCGAAGACCATATAAAAAGCGGAACTTCCTGCCATCCAGCTTGGTGCTCAACAATTATGGAATGGAGGAGGGAAATCTGTGGCGGCGCCTTGCATGGCAGCGGCCCTTCTGATTCTACACATGGGGTGTGTGTGACTGACACTGTAGATAGGATAAAGCACAATTTCGTTCTACTGTACATGATTGGTTGTATGGTTGAATGACAATAAAGGGTGATTTATTTATAAGCCATGTTGATGTTGACCTTTGACCTTGCAATTCCAAAACCACAGTCACACTTCAGGGTCACAGGGTGAACCTGTGTCCCAGGTTTGGTGGCCCTAGCTTTACTCATACAGTAATAAGGCATAAGGAATATTAACCTTGACCTTTTGACCCCAAACCCATAGTCAGAGGTCAGGATCCCAAGGTGAACCTGTGTAGCAAGTTTGGTGACCCGAGCTCTCTTTGTTGTTGAGATATAGTTTATAAGCCATTTTGATGTTAACCTTCGACCTTGCGATCCCAAAACCATAGTCACACTTCTGGGTCACAGAATGAACCCAAGCACCAAGTTTGGTGATGCTAGCTTTCTTTGTTGTTGAGATATAGTTTATAAACCAGTTTACAGTTGACCTTTGACCTTGCGATCCTAAAACCATAGTCACACTTTAGGGTCACAGGCTGAACCTGTGTATCAAGTTTGGTGACCCTAATTTTACTCGCTGTACACTAGAAAGGCATAAGGAATGTTAACCTTGACCTTTGACCCCAAACCCATAGTCCAGGGGTGTCCAACCATGTGCCATGGAGAGCCAAGACCCTGCAGGTTTTACCTCCAACCAGTGTCTTCAACAGCAGATTTCAGTGAACTTCTTCCCACTGATTGCTGATAAGTGAAAACACCTGCTGAAGAGACTGGGTAGAAGAGAAAACCTGCAGGGTCTTGGCTCTCCATGGCACATGGTTGGACACCCCTGCCATAGTCAGAGGTCAGGATTCCAAGGTGATCCTGTGTACCAGGTTTGGTGGCCCTAGATTTATGGGTTGTACAGTAATAAGGTATAAGGAATGTTAACCTTGACCTTTGACCCCAAACCCATAGTCAGAGGTCAGGATCCCAAGGTGAACCTGTGTAACAGGTTTGGTTACACTAACTTTACTCATTTTATAGTAATAGTAAATGTAGCAATTACCATTTACCATAGTGCAACTGCAATGTTAACTTTGACTCCTTGACCACAAACCCATAGTTAGATGAGGGTGTTAAGTCATCCAAGATGTATATTACATACAACTACTGTATTGATTTGAAAAGCCTACATCATTTCTTCCAGCAGTTATTGTGTTTAGAAGATTTTAGGGAAAAATCTGACCTTTGATCTCAAGATCATCCGATGAGATTGAAATTGCAATATGCGCATCATCAGTGTATCTCAAACCATGATACCAAGTTTCAAAACAATCAGAACAAAACTGTTGGAGGACTTGATTTCACAAGACAGTTAATGTCTATGAAGTGAGATGAAACAGGAGGTCAGAGGTCAGGAGCTACAATTCCCACAAAAATCATCCAATCAGAACCAAATTGCAATATGTGCATCCTTGGAGTATATCAAACCATGGTACCAAGTCTCAAAACAACTGGTCCAAAACTGTAGGAGGAGTTGATTTCACAAGAGTGGGTCGGACGGACGGATGGACCCAAAACATAATCCCTCTTTGGTCTTCGCTCAAAGCGCTCTTCAACCTCACATTTATGAGAAGAGTGACAAATTTAGATAGGAAAAACACAATTTCGTTCTACTGTACATGATTGGTTGTATGGTTGAATGACAATAAAGGGTGATTTAAATTTAGGAGAAAAACTTAAAAAGGGCAAATATCATTACTCCATCCATCCATCCATCTTCTTCTGCTTAATCCTTTTCGGGTCGCGGGGGGACTGGAGTCTATCCCAGTATCTTTGGGCGAGAGGCAGGGTACACCCTGGACAGATCGCCAGTCCATCACAGGGCCAACACAGAGAGACAGCCAACCATTCACTCTCACATTCATACCTAAGGACAATTTAGAATCCCCAGTTTGATGCCAATTAACCTAACTTACATGTTTTTGGCATGTGGGAGGAAACCGGAGAAATCCCAGAATAAACCCACGCAGACACGGGGAGAACATGCAAACTCCACACAGATCACTGTTGGCCGGGGGCTGGGATCGAACCCAGGATCCCCCGGCCAAGGGTGAATTGCTGTGCTGCCGCAGTGCTAACCACCTCTGCCACTGCGCTAAATATCATTACTCATTCATTCATTCATCTTCTTCCGCTTAATCCTTTTCCGGTCGCGGGGGTGCTGGAGCCTATCCCAGCATCTTTTGGGTGAGAGGCAGGGTACACCCTGGACAGATCGCCAGTCCATCGCAGGGCCAACACAGAGAGACAGACAACCATTCACTCTCACAGTCATACCTAAGGACAATTTAGAATCCCCAGTTTTTGATGCCAATTAACTTAACCTGCATGTTTTTGGCATGTGGGAGGAAACCGGAGAAATCCCAGAGTAAACCCACGCAGACACGGGGAGAACATGCAAACTCCACACAGATCACTGTTGGTCGGGGGCTGGGATCGAACCCAGGATCCCCCGGCCAAGGGTAAGTTTCTGTGCTGCCACAGTTTTAACCACTCCTCCACCGCGCCGCTACTCAAGTAACTATTAGAAAATAATTTTTACTCTCAAATTTTTGGTGTATATTCTTATACTTGTCATTATTAGCTTCCGGCGCCACACGAGTCAGCACCCTTTTTGCAGCAGCGGCTCAATTCTGAGTTTCTTTCTCATTTTTATTTACTGTTTTTTTCTTTGCCACAACTTTTCTGATCTTGTTACCCCATATTCACCACAGACATCAAGGACACTAATATCGCTGCAATGGCATGATATTAGCCATCTTTCTACTCATGTCGCCAATGACTACTGACCCGGTGAGTGGAGGAGTTACGGTTTACAGTAAGAACCAATTGTTAGCACTGTGCTGCTCTGCGAAATCAGGCGAAAATGATGGGGATGTTGAGCTGGAGCGAAACGACACGCAAGGAAGACAAGGTACAAACCTCTTTTACCATCCATTATTATGGGAGATGTGAGATTGCTACTTAATAAGATGGACAAACTAGCAGTTGTGTCCCAGTATGAGAGCGTCTTCAGAGAGGTTAGCATAATGCTATTCACTGAAATGTGGCTAACAGAGCTAACAATAGATGCTAACATTGGACTGGAGGGTTTCCAATTAATACAGGCAGATCAGACACCAGATAGCAGGAAGAGCAGAGGCGGGGGGCTGATTATGTTTGTGAACAACAGATGGTGTAATCCTGGGCACATCACAATTAAAGAACAACACTGTAGCAAAGACATTAAGTTGCTAGCTGTTAGCATGCGACCGGCATACCTTCCCAGAGAGTTCTCACATGACATCGTGATTGTTATTTATGTACCCTCTTCCGCGAGCGCTGAGGCAGCATGTGAAGTCGTCCACTCAGTCACCAGCAGGCTGCAGACATAGCACCCCACTGCTTTCCTACTCATCTCTGGTGATTTTAACCATACGTCCCTGTTCTCCATTCTGCCCACTTTCACCCAGTATACGTGCCACACCACAGACAATAAAACACTGGATTTATTTTATGCAAACACCAAGGAGGCTTACAAGTCATCACCCCCCCCCCCCCACCACCACCACCACCACTGGTAGATCTGATCACAACCTGGTTCACCTCCTGCCTGTGTACAAACCTCTGGTACCCGCACAGTGAAGATATGGTCCGAGGAGGCGGAGGACACTCTGAGGAACTGTTTTGAATCCACTGCGTGGGAGCAGCTCTGTGATCCACATGGTGAGGACATCGACGGCCTCACACACACCATCAAAAACTACATAAACTTCTGTGTAGAGAACACCGTACCCTACCATACGGTGTTTCTCAAACAACAAATCCTGGATCAACCCTGAGATAAAGTCACTGCTGAAGGAGAAGAAAAGGATCTTCAGGTCGGGAAACAAGAAGAAGCTGAAGTCCGTACAGAGGGAGCTAAGGAGGAAGATCAGAGAGGGGAAGGACAGTTACAGGAAGAAGATGGAGGACAAGGTGCAGCGGAGTGACGTTAGTGTGCACCAGAATACCTCCTCTCAGGCCACATGGGGTAGGGAGTGGGTGAACAACCTGAACCAGTTTTTAACAGGTTTGACCAATCGTTCCCTCTTCTCTGCCTGCCCACCAACCACTGCTGCCACCACTTCATCCAGTCCCGCTGTCCACTGCCCTCTCTCCACCCCCTCATACATTCCCTGCTGTTTTTCCCCTCACAGACCCAACATCCCCCTCTCCCAGCATACAGCTCCCCCCCCCCCCCCCGCCCCAGCCTGACTCTCACAAAAACACAGGTGAGAGCTGAGCTAAAGATCAAGGTGAGGAAGGCTGCAGGTCCAGATGGCATCAGCTCGAGGCTCCTCAAGTCCTATGCAGACCAGCTGCGTGGGATCGTGGAGCACATTTTCATTCTGAGCCTGAAGCTGGGCAGGGTACCACAGCTGTGGAAAATATCCTGTGTGGTACCCGTACCGAAGACTCCGAACCCCAAGGACCTGAACAGCTACAGACCAGTGGACTTCACATCACATCTGATGAAGACCCTGTAGAGGCTGCTCCTCATCCACCTCTGCTCCCTGGTGGGACCAGCAATGGATTCACTTCAGTTTGCCTACCAGCATGGCATTGGGGTGGAGGATGCAGTGATCTTCCTCCTACATTGTTCCCTGTCCCACCTGGAGAAGCCTGGAAGCACTGTGAGGATCATGTTCTTTGATTTCCCCAGTGCTTTCAACACCAACCAACCAGTGATCCTGAGGGACAAGTTGCTGTGTGCAGGGGTGGACCAGCACCTATCATCGTGGATCCTGGACTACCTCACAGATTGACCAGTTTGTGAGAACCCTGGACTGTGTGTCTGACACCATCATATGCAGCACGGTGGCCTCCCCAGGGAACAGTTCTGGTTCCCTTCCTGTTCACCCTCTACACTGCTGACTTTTCACACAATACACCATATTGTCATCTATAGAAGTTCTCTGACGACTCTGCGAATGTCGGCCTCATCTCTGACGGGGATGATGTAGAGTACAGAGGACTTATCCGGGACTTCGTGGACTGGTGCCTGCGGAACTGCCTCCAGATCAATGCGAGGAAAACTAAGGAACTGGTGGTGGACTGTTGCAGGTGAGTACAACCCCCCACAGCACTGGTAAACATCCAGGGAACAGACATTGAGATGGTGACATCTTACAAGTACCTGGGTGTTCACCTGAACAATGAACTGGACTGGTCACACAACACCAACACGCTCTACAAGAAGGGGCAGCGCAGGCTGTACCTCTTGAGGAGACTCAGGTTTTTTGTAGTGCAAGGGGCACTCCTGAAGACCTCCTATGATTCGGTGGTGGCATCACCCATCACATTTGGAGTGGTCTGTTGGGGCAACGGCATCACGGCAGCTGACAAGAAGAGACTGAACAGCCTGATCAAAAAAGCTAGCTTTGTTCTGGGGCGACGCCTCGACCCAGTGGAGGAGATAGAGAGGAAGATGGTGGTTAAGCTGTCATCTCTGCTGGAGTTCGAGTCCCACCCCATGCAGGACACACTGAATGCACTGAGGAGCTCATTTAGTGGTAGGCTGTGTCATCTTAAGTGCATGAGGGAGAGGTTCCGCAGGTCCTTCCTACCTACGGCTGTCCGACTTTACAACCTAACTGGTGCTGCTCGTAGAGGTTGTATTAAATGTACTAAACATAACAACTTTGCACAATAGAGATCGCCCCCTCCAATACACAACTAAGACAATTACAATTATTATTGAGGGTGGAAACAACACTGTTGATTCAAATGCAAAATATACTGTTTGGGTCCATATTTATATTCTGTAGGGTAATTTAACAAACTGTAATGCTGTTGATACCATCTAGCTGCAATGCTCCTGCACTGGATATAGAACTGTGCACATATGTATATTTATTTACTACTTTGGCTAACCAGTTCTTATCTTATTTACTATTGCTCTGAGTGCTGTTATCCATTTGCGGCTGCAATCCTGGAATTACCCCATTGTGGGACTAATAAAGGCTTATCTTATTATAAGATAACGGTAACTTTACTCAAGTACAGTTTCTTGCTGCTCTACCCACTACTGGTGTGTGTTTGGTGAACATCTGGGCAACTGCGTATAAGGAGTTGCGAATCACATGAATTGTGGACAGACGGATATATCAAATGAAGATAAACGTTTAAAAAAAAAAAGGAAAAAAAAAAGAAGTCAAATTATCAAATAAGTAATGTCATCATCATTACAGGCATTTCAAGAAGGGACATCACTCTTGCAGCAAAATAGCACTCTGGAACCAATTATCCCATTTGCCTTCATATAATTATGTGCAGAATCTATTTGTAGAGGTAAGGGAAGAATAGGCAATGTGTGGTTCTCAATACTGCACTGAGAAATGATGATATTTGACTTCATGCATGAGTATGGCTCATTTAGAGACTTTGTGTTTTGCCACTGACCTGCTGAGCGATCTCAGGGTGATCCAGTTGAACTACTCTGTGAAACAGTAGGCGAGCCTTGTTCATATCCACTCCTGAATATTTACTACTGGTACTGTAGTGATCTGGATGACTGGATAAAAGAAATAGAGACAGTATTACATTTATTTTACATATACAGTAGTGTGAAAAAGTGTCTGCCCCCTTCCTGATTTCTCATATTTTTGTACGTTTGTCACACTTAAATGTTTCAGATTATCAAACTAAATATTAGACAAAGGTAACAAGTAAACACAAAATGCAGTTTTTAAATGAAGGTTTTTATTATTAAGGGTAAAAAAAAAATCCAAACCTACATGGCCCTGTGTGAAAAAGTGATTGCTCCCCCGTTGAAACATAAATTAACTGTGGTTTATCACATCTTTGGAAAGCTGAGTTCAATTTCTCTAGCCACATCCAGGCCAAGAAATCACTTAAATAGGACATGCCTGATGAAGTGAAGTAGACCAAAAGATCCTCAAAAGGTAGACATAATGCTACGATCCAAAGAAATTCAGGAACAAATGAGAAACAAAGTAATTGAGATCTATCAGTCTGGAAAAGGTTATAAAGCCATTTCTAAAGCTTTAGGACTCCAGTGAACCACACTGAGAGCCATTATCCACAAATGGCGAAAACATGGAACAGTGGTGAACCTTCCCAGAAGTGGCCGGCTGACCAAAATAACCCCAAGAGCGCAGTGACAACTCATCCAAGAGGTCACAAAAGACCCCACAACAACATCCAAAGAACTGCAGGCCTCACTTGCCTCAGTTAAGGTCAGGTTTCATGACTCCACCGTAAGAAAGAGACTGGGCAAAAATGGCCTGCATGGCAGACTTCCAAGACAAAAACCACTGCTGAGCAAAAAAGAACATAAAGGCTCATCTCAGTTTTACCAGAAAACATCTTGCTGATCCCCAAGACTTTTGGGAAAATACTCTGTGGACTGACGAGACAAAAGTTAAACTTTTTGGAAGGTGTGTGTCCCATTACATCCAGTGTAAAAGTAACAGCATTTCAGAAAAGGAACATCGTACCAACAGTAAAATATAGTGGTGGTAGTGTGATGGTCTGTGGCCGTTTTGCTGCTTCAGGACCTGGAAGACTTGCTGTGGTAAATGGAACCATGAATTCTGCTGTCTACCAAAAAATCCTGAAGGAGAATGTCCGGCCATCTGTTTGTGACCTCAAGCTGATGCACACTTGGGTTCTGCAGCAGGACAATGATCCAAAACACACAAGCAAGTCCACCTCTGAATGGCTCAAGAAAAACAAAATGAAGATTTTGGAGTGGTCTAGTCAAAGTCCTGACCTGAATCCGATTGAGATGCTGTGGTATGACCTTAAAAAGGTGGCTCATGCTCGAAAACCCTCCAATGTTGCTGAATTACAACAATTCTGCAAAGATGAGTGGGCCAAAATTCCTCCACAGCGCTGTCAAAGACTCATTGCCAGTTATCACAAATGCTTGTTCGCAGTTGTTGCTGCTAAGGGTGGTCCAACCAGTTATTAGGTTTAGGGGGCAATCGCTTTTTCACACAAGGCCATGTAGGTCTGGATTTTTTTTTTACCCTTAATAATAAACACCTTCATTTAAAAACTGCATTTTGTGTTTACATGCATTACCTTTGTCTAATATTTAAATATGTTTGATGATCTGAAACATTTAAGCGTGACAAACATACAAAAAAATGATAACTCAGGAAGGAGGCAAACACTTTTTCACACCACTGGAACACGAAAATATATTTCCAACTAGTACTACCACAGCACTTTTTATACTTTAGTGTTTATTAGCAGGGTTTCCTCTGGTAACATTTCCTCATGGCAGGCCACCACCCTTGAAGTTATGCCGCCATGCCGAGGAAATATAAATTTAAGAAAAAAATATGAAGGAACGACGGTCCGCAAGTGCGCCCATGAACACCACGTGTGACTGTCATCTGTGCAGAGTTCAGAAGCACCCCGCCAGCGTGACCGTTCCAGTCAGCAGGCAGAGTGTCTCGCTAGCATCACTGTCCAAGAGAAGTATGAGCTTATTAAAGTACTTTAAACGTGAAAAAAAGCAGAAGAGGTATGTAAGCAGTGGAGGCATTTATCGTGGTTTTAACCCACTGGGGAATAATAACGAAGAGTCGCTTAACAAACAGGTGTGGTTAGACTTCATATACAGGCTTTATCGGGCTGTCTACACTTACATCCCCGATCTCATGAACACGCCCTAGCGGCATGGCAAGGTATCAAAGGATGGTTTCAATGCATTTCTATAGCAATGTTAGCTAACAAAGAAAATGCTGAAATGGTGTGCAACTGGCTCATGTAGCCATCACCATCTTATGAAAGATGGTGATAGCAATCAGAAATACAAGTTTTTTAGATTCACATCGGCCAGCAGAGATTACCAAACCAGGATTTTGTGAGTGCCTTTTCATTCAAGTTGGCTGAGGGGTGATATGACCCGTGTCTCTGTCTGTTCTGACCACTTTAAAACAGATGTCTGTTTACCAAACTATGACTCTTATTTATCATTTAAAGTAACTTGCCATACAAAGTTAGCACGAACATGTGAAAAACACTCAAATTTGCATCCGAGGGAGTTAATAGCTAGAATAGCATTATCATAGAAACGTGTGGGCATTCCAATTTGAGCCACTAATCAGCCTCAGAGCAAACGTATCAACACTGCAATTAAACTAATTTAAAATTAAGATCGACACTCACCTGTTGACAAATCGACCAAAGCGCTGTAGAGCTGAAAATAAAGTACTGGGATTAACGAGGGCAAACGAGTATAAACATTAACAAACAGCATCTCCCATATAGGAGACCAGAGGCTGTTTTCCTGTGAGTTTTGGTGGATACAATTTTGCAAACCTAAATGACGGCTTTTTGGGGATTTCCACAGCAGGTACAATTTATTTTCTATTATTAGTGTTCTGCCAATGCACAGTGAAGCTGGCACATCTATTCGTAGTTAACAAATATCAATAAATATTGCTTCTGGCCACTCTGTTGGATCAGTCTTCCACATACTGGCTGGTAGACGGTAGGGACATTTTTTGAGCTCACAAATGTCAAGTTTTTGATCATACCTGAACTGATATTGTGGTGAAAGCTCGTCATAATATTGGTATGCCATATTGTCTCAATGGTAAACTGACGGTTTTTCGCACCTCCTCGCTCTCCCAGTTTGCGTGTTCACATGCAAGCACCTGGATGTGTAGACACCCCCAAGGGTGTAATTTTTTTTCCAGCATTGGGGGGTTGAGATCTCTGCCTGTATAGAGAGCCTCAGTCACGCCCCCTTTACTTCTGTATATTGGACATTAAATCGAAAAAAAAAATTCTCTATTGAAATGAATGGCAAGAGCAACATTATCTTTTGATCCCGGTCAAGTTTTTAAACAAGTTACACATACAGCTGTGGACAAAATTGTTGGTACCGCTCTGTTAATGAAAGAAAAACCCACAATGGTCACAGAAATAACTTGAATCTGACAAAAGTGGTAATAAATAAAAATTCTATGAAAATTAACTAATGAAAATCAGACAATGCTTTTGAATTGTGGTTCAACAGAATTACTTTAAAAAACAAACTCATGAAACAGGCCTGGACAAAAATGATGGTACCCCTAGAAAAGATTGAAAATAATGTGACCATAGGGACATGTTCAACCAAGATGTGTCCTCTAATTAACATCACAGGTGTCTACAAACTTGTAATCAGTCAGTCGGCCTATTTAAAGGGTGACAAGTAGTCAACTGTGCTGTTTGGTGACATGGTGTGTACCACACTAAACATGGACCAGAGGAAGCAAAGGAGAGAGTTGTCTCAGGAGATTAGAAAGAAAATTATAGACAAGCATGTTAAAGGTAAAGGCTGTAAGACCGTCTCCAAGCAGCTTGATATTCCTGTGACTACAGTTGCACATATTATTCAGAAATTTAAGATCCACGGGACTGTAGCCAACCTCCCTGGACATGGCCGCAGGAGGAGACGGATAATACGAATGTTAACAAAAAAGCCCAGAACAACCTCTAAACACATTCATGGTGAACTCCAAGGTCAAGGTATATCGGTGTCAGATCCCACCATTCGTCGTTGTTTGAGCCAAAGTGGACTTCATGGAAGACGACCAAGGAGGACACCACTGTTGAAAACAAATCATAAAAAACCCAGACTGGAATTTGCCAAACTGCATGTTGACAAGCCACAAAGCTTCTGGGAGAATGTCCTATGGATAGAGGAGATAAAACTGGAACTTTTTGGCAAGGCACATCAGCTCTATGTTCACAGACACAAAAATAAAGCATACCAAGAAAAGAACACTGTCCCTACTGTGAAACATGGAGGAGGTTCTGTTATGTTCTGGGGCTGCTTTGCTGCATCTGGCACAGGGTGTCTTGAATCTGTGCAGGGTACAATGAAATCTCAAGACTATCAAGGTATTCTAGAGAGAAATGTGCTGCCCAGTGTCAGACAGCTTGGTCTCAGTCGCAGGTCATGGGTCTTGCAACAGGATAATGACCCAAAACACACAGCTAAAAACACCCAAGAATGGCTAAGAGTGAAACATTGGACTATTCTAAAGTGGCCTTCTATGAGCCCTGATCTAAATCCTATTGAAGATCTGTGGAAGGAGCTGAAACATGCCGTCTGGAGAAGGCACCCTTCAAACCTGAGACAACTGGAGCAGTTTGCTTATGAGGAGTGGGCCAAAATACCTGCTGAGAGGTGCAGAAGTCTCATTGACAGTTACAGAAATCATTTGATTGCAGTGATTGCTTCAAAAGGTTGTGCAACAAAATATTAAGTTGAGGGTACCATCATTTTTGTCCAGACCTGTTTCATGAGTTTGTTTTTTAAAATAATTCTGTTGAACCACAATTCAAAAGCATTGTCTGATTTTCATTGGTTAATTTTCATAGAATTTTTATTTATTACCACTTTTGTCAGATTCAAGTTATTTCTGTGACCATTGTGGGTTTTTCTTTCATTAACAGAGGGGTACCAACAATTTTGTCCACGTGTGTATGATGTTTGTCAATTTAAAAGATAACTTTCCATATAATTAAAGTTGTCGGCTGTCATATAGTAACACAGTAATATTTAGTTTGTGTTTAAACGTCTAGCGGACAACTCCCATCATCCCACATCACTAAACATGGTTACATTTTAGTGATGTGAAAAGCACTGATTTCTCATAGCACTGACCCCTGCACTGACAGACAAGTCACTAGGATTAATCTTAGCCTGACTCTTAGCTAAATCACTATATAGTGATAATAACAGAATGGATTTGCCTGAATGCTGCCCTCACCCCGTGTCTCTCTGTGAGGAAATCACATGAACAAAAAGAAAATGTCAATCACTTATCAGGACAAGTCTAAAATTCATTAGTTTGTCCAACAGAACATTATTTTGATGATCTAGTCAGCAGTCTGTTCTCTAAGGCGCAAAGTTCATTTTTTGTTGTTATCTGGTCACTTGTGCCTCCTGTGCTGCCTCACTTTGCCTCTGGTCACCTGGGCCATCTCTCTCCTCCCTCTCTCCCTCTGGTCTCCTCCCTCTCTCCCTCTGTTATCCCTGCTGCTGTTCTTGCTCCTGACATAAAATAAGCTCAATTAATGTTCAAATAGTTTAAGAGAGGTACTTCACTGACAGTTTTGGAAGATGTAATTCATGCAAGAATTTCCCATGCAAAAAACTTAGAAAGATGTAAAATGTTTTCCCCCCTTCTTCCCTCTTAATAACATCTTCACAGTGCTATCAGCAGGTGCATTTGGTCATCTAGTTTATTTTGATACCATGATCATCATTCTATCCACAGAACTGACGTTAATGCAGCTGCTGCATGTAGATGAGGCGTACCACTGTGTAGCTATTTTTTACCAAGTAGATGAACTAAGGGCACTGTGTGCGATTTAGTCAGCTAGACTATGACAAAAGTATATCCTGCCTGCAGAGGCATTATGAACATAGCACGCCACACCTTAGGTGTGTTATGTTTCACTCATTAAATGATAAATCTGTGAAATTTGTGACAAAATCATCCTGGTATTAAAAACTTACTCTGGATTCATTATCTAGACATTTAATTTTTTTTTAAATGGCATTCAGTTTTCAAATTTAGGATTCAGGTATTTGCCCCCCTCCCCTCGTAAAAGGTAAATTACAAATTTACCTTCACCAAATTTACCAGAAAAAAATGTACAAATTTAGAAGAAAATAGTATAAATTCACAAGAAAAAAATAGCAACTTGATGATAACATCACACAATACTGATGCACTCTACAAGAAGGGACAGCGCAGGCTGTTCCTGCTGAGGAGACTCAGGTCTTTTGGTGTACAAGGGGCGCTGCTGAAGTCATTCTATGACACGGTGGTGGCATCAGCCATCACTTTTGGAGTGGTCTGCTGGGGCAGTGGCATTACTGCAGCCGATAGGAAGAGACTGAACAAACTGATTAAGAAAGCTAGCTCTGTCCTGGGGCAGCGCCTTGATCCGATGGAGGAGATAGGAGAGAGAAGGACGGTGGCTAAACTGTCATCTCTGCTGGAGTCCGAGTTCCACCCTATGCAGGACATACTGAATGCACTGAGGAGCTCATTTAGCAGCAGACTACATCATCCCAGGTGCACAACCGAGAGGTTTCGTAGGTCCTTCCTACCAACGGCTGTCAGACTGTACAACCTAAGCAGGGCTGCTCGCAGAGATAGCAAAAAGACGTAACAAACTAATAGTTTTTTGAATGCAAAAGATGCAATAGACTTACACAATGGTCCCCTCCGGCATACAACTAGGAACATACCGGTCGCTATGGAGGGTGAGAATATGTATGGGCACATAATCATACCATGTAGGATAACTAAGTAGACGGTTATGCTGTTTCATTCCATCTAGCAACAATGCTCTGCACTGTGTGTGTTTATATATTTGCATATTTATTCCATCTAGCTACAATGCTCAGCACTGGGTGTGTTTATATATTTATATATCTACATATTATTCCATCTAGCTACATTGCTCCGCACTGTGTGTGTTTATATACTTGCATATTTATTCCACCTAGCTGCAATGCTCCGTACTGTGGGTGTTTATATATTTACATATTTATTCCATCTAGCTACAATGCTCTGCACTGTGTGTTCATATATTCATATATTTATTCCATCCAGCTACAATGCTCTGCACTGTGTGTCTGTGTGTGTGTGTATATATATATATTTTATAGTAATACGTACATATGTTTATTAGCTGCTCTTGCTTGCTTGTTTTTTTTCTTGCCTTCTGATTGTTGCTCTGAGTGTTGCTATCCCTGTGCTGTTGCAATCCTGGAATTTCCCCGTTGTGGGACTAATAAAGGCTTATCTTATCTTATCTTATAATCAAAAAATCATTTAAAAAAAATCTGAAATTTAAATTATTTTGCAAATATGTAAGGAAAAAGGTTTACTTTCCATGACAAATTTAAGAAAAATGCTACATTTTTGTGAGAAACTGAATTTAGGGGGAAAACAACATGGGGGAAATACTGCATTTTTATACAAAAAGCAGGCAAATTTACAAGAAAAAAAATGTCTGATTTACAAGAAAAGCTGTAAAACTATGACAAAAAAGTTGCGCACACAAAAACGTGACATTAGAAACGTCAAAGTGCTACATAAAACACTGATGAAGTTTACTAAGGGAGAAAAAAGACAGCTCTAACTTTAAATGGGTTTATAATATGCTTTCTCTAGGTGCAGCGCAGCGTTCTGCAGAGAATCCTACTTGACAGGAAAAGCAACATGCTGGAGGAGGTGACAAAAGCTGCAAAAAAATGCTGAAAGAAGCGCTGCAACTTTTTAGTTATCAATTTATTTTTTTAGCGCTCCCTTTATTGCAAATGGACCCTTAAACACCAACAAACTCAAAAGATACAGTGTTAAGGTGATGAATCATACTAGGAGCTAAATCATTATACATTTATAATATCTCACTACAATATCTCAGTGTTTGGTCACTTCGCGATTAAATAAAATGGGAATGGAAAACTAGAAATGTGATTTTAAGCTCAATAATTAAATTAAATAAATCAGTGATGCTTTACTGTAGTGCTTTTGAACTCATTTTAACACATGTAAAAAAGTTTATAAAAAGTTTAGGAATATGAAATGCATTTATTCTTTCATTCATCTATTTGGTGTTTATTTCTTATATATTTGTGTAGATACTCTGTCGTGGAGCTGTGGTATTTTAACAGAGGATAGAAGATCTGAAAATGATCTGTAGGGAAAATAATCAATTTATTTTAATGTGGATATTTAAGAATAGTCTTCTGAGTGACTTAACCCCTTGCACTCTGGGCAATTTTCCTAAAAATGCCAAAAAATAACATGCCCAAAGTAAATCGAAAGCTGTTATTCAACCCTTTGCAGCATCTTCATGGGGTTGGTCTCATTTAAAAGAAAACACTTTGAATTTTTTGGCAAAAAAAAACATAATCTCTCTACGTGCTCCGGCCACTGAGTTACAGTCATCTAAACATACTGAACTTGAAGAAAATAAATTTGGACACAGTGTTTTTTTGGATACAAATGCTTACAAATAACACACAGCTGTCCGATCCGGCTGGAAAATGCAACAGAAATGTAGAACCAAGTGTTATCAAGCTAAGATCCAAATTTGGTAACAATACCACAAAAAATGAATATTTTACACAGCTTTGTTCTCAGGTAGTTCCCAGGCGTTTTGGAACTGTGCCAAATTGTGCCAAATGGCACAGTTTGGAAAAACATCTGTAACTTTTGAATAATTCAATGTAGAAGCTTCATTTTGGGCTCTAATGAAAGGTCACACTCAGGGCTGTGTCTGTGTGTGTGTGTGGGGGGGGCGGGGTTGTTCCCCCCCCCCCGCTACAAAAGACGGGAGTTCGGCCCTCGCTACATGATGGATTACACTCCTTGCATGTTTTCACAGCGCCCCCCCCCCCCTCGCTACTGTGTGTGTGTGTGTGGGGGGGGTTGTCCCCCCCCCCCCTCGCTGCAGAAGACGGCCATCGCTACATGAAGGAATAGACTCATATGCTTCCCCCTGCGGACCGGGGGTGTTCGGACCGTGAACGCCCCCCCCCCCCCGCTCCTCTTCTGCAGCGGCGGGGGGGGGGGGGGCCTTCACGGTCCAAACACGGCAAATGAACCGTTTATCGCGGCGCACGCACTTCGTACTTCGTGCGCAGTACAGTTGTAATTTACCGATCGGTCAAAAGTCATTTTTGGATTACAGTTTTCAGGGGGAAATAATAATTTAGCTTATAACACCTTACCTCTTCACAGCAGCAGAGTCGTGGCGAACTTCTCTTCCCCATTGTAAGACGAACGCGACGCTGCTCGGCTCGTGGATCCCGATCAAAACATAATTCCATTATTGCGGTTTTGGTGAATGATTTACGACCTTTGTCGTCAGCCTCCGTCGGTCTATGATGATGGAAGAGAATCCTTAACGTCTATTCTGCTGGAATGAGTGCAGGTCCCACTTGTGGGTGTTCTCCATGCTGCGGGGTCTGTAGTAGATTCGTCCAGCGTCCTTTGTTTTCATCTGCTGCAGCAGTAAATCTCTCTTCACCCAGCCTGAATTTCTGTGCTTCAATTGGCTCCTGCGTTCACAGTAGGCGGGTCCTCCTTCCTAGGTTTTCATTCATTGGCTCTTCAAGGTTTCAGAAACCCAATTCAAGGCTCTTATTAGTCGAATGAGAGGTCAATCAGATGAACTAATCTGTTCGCGGCTGTCTCTGCAGTTTTTTTTTTAGTGGCGCTTGGACGCCACTACATCACCATCATCACCTACATCACCACAATCTGGTCTATGCGTCAGAGTGCGCACGAGTGCGCCCTCATGCGTCTTAGGACGCAGAGACTTGCCCGCCCGCGGAACAACGGAGCGCAAGTGGTTAAAAGCGGCAAAACTTGCTTTTTAATTGAATTTTATAATTATTAAAATCATGACATTTTAAAAATACAGTAATTTGAATTTCGTGGGGATGACAAACAATATTTAAACACATTTATATTTAAGGACCGGTGGTTGGAGTAGATTTTGTTTGTACTTGATAAATGTTGGGAGTTGCTAACATTTTTGATGAGTACTGAAATACATAAATTTCACTCCAACAGCTGACAAACAAATCCATTCTGAGCACATTTCATGAATGATTAATAATACAATGTAAAGACCAAATCTGCATGAGAAAAGCTAATCATTTCTCAGATCAGCTAAATCCTACCAGGCAGCACATTTATTCTGTGGTGTACTCCTATTAGCAAACTAGCAACCAGCTAACTTCACACAACAATTCACAAGCTAAATATGATATTTACCTTGTTTTGAACAGAGGGTTTGGTCCTTTTGTTTGACAAGTTCAGTCAATTTAAAATGGTTTGTTGCCCTTGTGGAGCTCGTTTCATGTTCTCTCACTGAGCTGAATGCATTCCATACCAGCATCCCCACCTGCCGCCCTTACAACTGACTCCTACTCAGTGAAGGCACAAGTACCGGTTGGGCAATACCAAGTCTGCAGCGGGAAGGGGGGGGTACATTGTCTGACTATTAGAAATGTTACTTTTTGTTGCTTGCAAATGAAAAAAAACAACTTTTTCATACTTGCTTGAGTTGTAGATTTTTTTTATTAATTATAATTATATGATTATTGGGGGGGTATATTGGGTGGATTTGATTAGTGGGGGAGGGGTTATAACCCCTCTAACCCTCCCATAAATTACACCTATGGACAGCCCTAAATGCAGAGAAAGGCAAGAGTAACTGAATCACTGAGGATTTATTTCACCAGCCACTACAATATTAACTAATAATTTATGTTCATTATTATGTACCTGGAAAGAGTAGATGACTGAAAATCACAAAGTCAATGACTTTAATCCATCAGCAGCCTTCAGACAAACTAAACGTGCCAACATTTGGATTTCAAAATAAGGGAGGTTTTTCTTGCTGTCTGGGTGGTGCGGAGAGTTCTAAAAAACTAAATCTATAGAAAAATTTTAACAGAAAAAAACCTGCATCTTTGGTAACTTAAGTTAATTTATTCCATTAAACATAATGTTATTAATATTCTATTCTTTGAAATAAATGTTAAATTACACTGGTCAACACCAAATTTACTGTCTAAGTACTTTTTTAGCTGATTTAGGACAATTTTGATGTGCTGAATCCAAAAATCATATTGGTTTTGCTCAATCAGGTCAACTTTTTGAACTTTGGCCACATATTTTTTACATTTTTGTTTCCATGTACGGGTATTTTCGCTTTATATATGATGCAAAATTCTTTATTTCTTGAAATTTCTCGAACTCTGAAGAGTTTGCATGTGCCAATTTACGACATGTCATAAATTGTCATGATGGCTGACTACTGTTGGACTCTGAAGAGAGACATCCCTGCCACTAAGCATTCTAGAGGTTTGAATAAATGGAAGTTGAAGCTCTGAATTTTGAACAACGATGACGTAACATTCAATTTACATGTACTTACCTTTATCAATGTCTACTATTCAATTTACAGTAATCGAAGTTTGTAACATTTAATCAATAAATTGTGTTAGAAAATGATTTTTTCCTCTTGAAAATCTATTTCAGATGAGAAATGTTAACAAAAATCAACCAATAATGTCACAAAAATGTAATCGATTTAGTCAGATGAGATTTTTTTAAAAATCAACTTAGCATAAAAAGCTGACCTGATCGAGAGAAACGGATGTCATTTTCGGATTCAGCGGTGCAAAATCGTCTTAAATCAGTTGAAAAAACACAAGACAACTTACAAAAAAAGTATTTTTGTAACCCTGTGCTATCGTTCTGTTCTGGCTCTGCAAAATTATGGTCAAAAGTGTAAACTGTACAAGGAAAAAAAGTCAAAATTTTACCACAATCTGTTTCAAATTTATGAAAAAAAAAACTAATTTTATTTAAAAAAAACTGACAAAAATTAGCCATAAAATAATCCATAAATTTATAACAAAGTCGCAAATGTACAAAAAAAGTCAATTTTACAAGAGAAAATTACAAATTTGAGGAAAATGGTTTCAAATTTAGATAAATTTACAGAGAAAAGTAGAAAACTATAAAAAAAAATTGTTATAAATTTTGGAGAAAAACCTCAAACCTTCAAGACTGAAGTCATTACCCAAGTTTTTAAGTGGGTGCTTTTTGCATCCTTAACTCTCCAAGAAATTTTTGGTTGTCTACTTTTAATTATTAATTTCATAGCACTGCTTTTACATGAGTAGAATTTCTGGCTACTATACCCACCTTTGATCATATAGGTATGCATGAGTAAATTACTATTACAAATGTTTTTTTTCCCCTTTCTCTTTCTCAATGGGGAAAAAAGAAACACTAGAATAAAAATACAAAAAATATACACATTTGTCATTTATGTAAAACATGACAAAAAAATCCTGCAGGACAAAACTTGACACTTGATATTTTCTAACATGTTTGTATACCACCATAGACAGAGAAAGAACCTGAATTAGACAGGGCTTAGAGAGGGAAAGATGAGACAGACAAGATGAGCCAAGGAGAGGAAAGTGTACAGGCAGAGGATTCAGTAGAGGTGAGAGCAGAGGGAGGAGAGAAGGGTAACCCTAGTAAAAAGTCCAAACACAGGACGTCTGGGTGGGACCCCAACTGGCCCAATATTCCAAGATTCAAGCCTTGGTTGTACAATACTTCAAATGGTAAGTTCCATATGCAAAGTTACTGTGCAAAATTAAAAAAAAAAAAAAAAATAGTGTAAAATTAACATATTCCGGTTACAATAGTGTCATGCCCCCCCCCCCGGAAAAATACGTTGCCACCGCGCCAAACTCTTTAAGCCAGAGGAAACACTGTATAAGTATCTGTAGCTGAATAGTACAAATAAATCTGCCAAAAGAGTGTGCTGATTTTTGTTAAAAGGGTCCACTGCTGGAAGGGGGGGGGGGGGTGGGAGTAACAGAATTTACCTTTTGGACAGGAAGGAGCCGTTGAGGCAGCTTGCCGAGGAAAACACAAGGTCAATCTCACTAAATAAATAAATACAAAAATAAAAATTACAACCAAATTCTCTTTGAGAGCCAACACAAGCATGATGACTTGCTCATTTTCAATTTTCTTGAGGGGGAACTAAAACTAACACCACTAATTCCTCAATTATGGAGAAGACTTTACTTGGAGATTTCAAGCGGGAGTCTTCCTGGTGAGTGGTTCAACCATTTTTGGATGATGTCCTCATTCAAGGAGCAAATCTTTCTTTGGGAATCTTGCACCCGTGTGTGTTCTTCATTCTGATAGTCCTACATCAACAAACAAATGTAAGTAAAAAAACAAAAACAAAACTGATTAGTAGGGCTGGGCTTCTTCTTTCAGCTGCCCCCTTCAGGGGTTGCCACAGTGGATCATTTGCGCCCATCTCACACCATTGTTTGCATCCTGTTCCATCACACCAGCCCTCTCCATCTCCTCCACTACACCCATGAATCTTCTCTGTTGTCTTCCTCTTTTCCTCTTGCCTGGCAGCTCCATCTTCAATATCAATATATCCACTATCCCTCCCCTGCACATGTCCACACCATCTCAGTCTTGTCTCTCTTACTTTGCCTCCAAACTGCTCAGCCTGAGCACTCCTACTGTCCACCAGCCAGCACGAGTTTGTATGTTCTCCCCATGCTTGTGTGGGTTTACTCTGGGTGCTCTGGTTTCCCCCTACATTACAAAAACATGCAAGTTAGGTTAACAGGAGACTCTTAAGGGGACCTAGGTGTGAATGTGTGTGTGAATGGTTTAGAGATTGGCACCGCACCGTGGCTGCCTCATCCAAGTGGATGACCTTGAATTTCCCTCTTCCTGTGATTGATAAAGCATACCAAACAATATACTTATCCTATCCCTCCTGATCACTACCAATGAGAACCTTAGTAACTTCAGCTATGACACCTCCAGCTCCACCTCCTGTCATTCTGACAGTGCCATCTTCTCCAAACCATGCACCATAGCAGGTCTCATTACTTGCTACTATCCTTCTGTCACAAATCACCTGTCACTCATCTCCACCTGTTCCACCCTACCTGCACTCTCTTCTTCACCTCTTTTGTGCACTATCCATTGCTTTAGATGGCTGACCCCAGGTATTTAAAATCATCTACCTTTACTACCTCTACTCCTTGCATCTTTACCGTTATGCCTGACTCCCTCTCACTCATCTTCTGTCTTGCCTCTACTGACTTTGTTGTCAGCAAATACTGTTCACGGAAACTCCTAAATGATCTAGTCTGTCAGCCTGTCCATCACAAAGACAAGACAGGGCTCAGAGTTGTTCCCTGATGTAATCCCAGCCCCACCTTGAATGTATCCGTCACTCCTACAGTACATATCCTGCACCACCCTCACATGCACACGTGGACAAAATTGTTGGTACCCCTCTGTTAATGAAAGAAAAATCCACAATGATCACAGAAATAACTTGAATCTGACAAAAGTGGTAATAAATAAAAATTCTATGAAAATTAACCAATGAAAATCAGACAATGCTTTTGAATTGTGGTTCAACAGAATTATTTTAAAAAACAAACTCATGAAACAGGCCTGGACAAAAATGATGGTACCCTTAACTTAATATTTTGTTGCACAACCTTTTGAGGCAATTACTGCAATCAAACGATTTCTGTAACTGTCAATGACACTTCTGCACCTCTCAGCAGGTATTTTGGCCCACTCCTCATGAGCAAACTGCTCCAGTTGTCTCAGGTTTGAAGGGTGCCTTCTCCAGACGGCATGTTTCAGCTCCTTCCACAGATCTTCAATAGGATTTAGATCAGGGCTCATAGAAGGCCACTTTAGAATAGTCCAATGTTTCGCTTTTAGCCATTCTTGGGTGTTTTTAGCTGTGTATTTTGGGTCATTATCCTGTTGCAAGACCCATGACCTGCGACTGAGACCAAGCTGTCTGACACTGGGCAGCACATTTCTCTCTAGAATACCTTGATAGTCTTGAGATTTCATTGTACCCTGCACAGATTCAAGACACCCTGTGCCAGATGCAGCAAAGCAGCCCCAGAACATAACAGAATCTCCTCCATGCTTCACAGTAAGGACAGTGTTCTTTTCTTGGTATGCTTCATTTTTGCGTCTGTGAACATAGAGCTGATGTGCCTTGCCAAAAAAGTCCCAGTTTTGTCTCATCTGTCCATAGAACATTCTCCCAGAAGCTTTGTGGCTTGTTAACATGCAGTTTGGCAAATTCCAGTCTGGGTTTTTTTATGATTTGTTTTCAACAGTGGTGTCCTCCTTGGTCATCTCCCATGAAGTCCACTTTGGCTCAAACAACGACGGATGGTGCGATCTGACACTGATGTACCTTGACCTTGGAGTTCACCTTGAATGAGTTTAGAGGTTGTTCTGGGCTCTTTTGTTACCATTCGTATTATCCGTCTCCTCCTGCGGCCACATCCAGGGAGGTTGGCTACAGTCCTGTGGTTCTTTAATTTCTGAATAATATGTGCAACTGTAGTCACAGGAACATCAAACTGTTTGGAGATGGTCTTATAGCCTTTACCTTTAACATGCTTGTCTATAATTTTCTTTCTAATATCCTGAGACAACTCTCTCCTTTGCTTCCTCTGGTCCATGTTAGTGTGGTGCACACCATGTCACCAAACAGCACAGTGACTACTTGTCATCCTTTAAATAGGCCGACTGATTGATTACAAGTTTGTAGACACCTGTGATGTTAATTAGAGGACACATCTTGGTTGAACATGTCCCTATGGTCACATTATTTTCAATCTTTTCTAGGGGTACCATCATTTTTGTCCAGGCCTGTTTCATGAGTTTGTTTTTTAAAGTAATTCTGTTGAACCACAATTCAAAAGCATTGTCTGATTTTCATTAGTTAATTTTCATAGAATTTTTTTTATTTATTACCACTTTTGTCAGATTCAAGTTATTTCTGTGACCATTGTGGGTTTTTCTTTCATTAACAGAGGGGTACCAACAATTTTGTCCACGGCTGTACTTGTGCCACTCCTTCCTTCCTTATGCAATACCACAGTTCTTTTCTTGACACTCCAATACATGCTTTCTTTAGAGCAACAGTCACAATGCAACTCCTAACTTTCTCCATCAACACTATTAAAGCAAACATTGCATTGTAGTACTCTTTCTTCATCAGCATCTCAAAGTATTCCTTCCATCTTCTCGACACTCTCCTCACTCATTAGTATATTACTGAGCGGAGTGGTGGCTCAGTTGGTAGAGCATCCGCCCCACACCCAGGAGGCAGGGGTTCAAATCCCGGCCAGGTCATGCCGAAGACCATATAAAAGTGGAACTTCCTGCCATCCAGCTTGGTACTCAGCAATAATGGTGGAGGGAAACTTGTGGCGGTGCCTTGCATGGCAGCGGCCCTCTGATTCTGCACTTGGGGTGTGTGTGATTAACACAGTAGATAGGTAAAACACAATCTCGTTCTACTGTACATGATTGGTTGTATGGTTGAATGACAATAAGGGTGATTTAATTTAATTTTAATTTACTATCTCTGTCCTTAATCAACCCAACATGCTGCACATCCTTTTCAGCTCGATCTGTCTAGCCAATTGGCACAAATCCTTTTCTCCTTCCCAAGTGTCTAGCCTCTCATACAGCTCACTATATGGCTTTTCCTTTGCTTTTACCATCTCTCTTTGTCATACACCTAGACCAGGGGTCGGCAACCCGCGGCCCTTCCACCCCCATGCTGCGGCTCCCTGCATTAAAGTGTTGTGAAAAGGTATTTACCCCCTTGCTGATTTCTTACATTTTTGCATTATTTGTTACACCTAAATGTTTCAGATCAAACAAATTTTAATATTAGAGAAAGATAACCCGAGTAAATACAAAATGCAGTTTTTAGATGATTTCGTTTATTAAGGGAAAAAAGCTGTCCAAACCTATGTGAAAAAGTAATTGCCCCATAACTGCCCCCTGAACCTAATAACGGGTTGTGCCACCATTGGTGCCAACAACTGGCAATGAGTCTTTTACATCGCTGTTGAGGAATTCTGACCCACTCTTCTGTGCAGAATTGTTTAAATTCAGTCACATTGGAGGGCTTCATGAACTGATGGTTGGACATTCTCCTTCAGGATTTTTTGGTAGAGAGCAGAATTCATGGTTCTGTCAATTATGGCAAGTTGTCCAGGTCCTGAAGCAGCAAAGCAGCCCCAGACCATGACACTACCACCGCCACCATGTTTGACTGTTGATACAATGTTCTTTTATGAACTTCTGTGTTAGTTTTATGCCAGATAAAATAGGACACATCTTCCAAAAAGTTCAACTTTTGTCTCATCAGTTCCAAGAATATTTTCCCAAAAGTCTTGAGGATCATCTAGATGTTTTCTAGCAAATGTGAGATGAGTCTTTGTGTTCTTTTTGTCCAGCAGCGTTTTTTTCCTTGGAATTCTCTCATAGGTGCCATTTTTGCCCAGCCTCTTTCTTATTGTTCCATCATGTACCAGTGTCCAAACTGAGGCAAGTGAGGCCTGCAGGTCTTTAGATGTTGTTCTGGGTTTTTGTTTCTCATCTGATCTTGAATTTCTTTAGATCACAGTGGGATGTGTTGCTTTTTGAGACCTTTTAGCCTACTTCACGTTGTCAGACAGGTTCTATTTAAGGGACTTCTTGATTCAACAAGTCTGGTAGTAATTAGGATTGAAACTGAAACTGAACTCAGCTTTCCAAAAAATATGGTTAATCACAGTTAATTCATGATGTAACAAGAGGGGCAATTTCTCTTTCACACAGGGCCAGGTATGTTTGGATAATTTTTTTTTTCCTTTAATAAATTAAATCATTTGAAAACTGCATTTTGTATTTATTCTGGTTATCCTTGTCTGATATTAAAATTTGTTTGATGATCTAAAACATTTAAGTGTGACAAATAGGCAAAAATATAAAATCAGGAAGGGGGCAACCATTTTTTCACAGCACTGGATATCTCAAAAGACATGGAAATTAATGAAACTCATTTTTATTATGCCTCAGTGAAACAGAGGCATACAGTAATCAGTTAGTGCGTCTGTGTGTGGATCTATCCGTCCACCTCTGTTTCAGCTCACCCAGTCAAAATTAAGTGGAACTAAAGGCTTGTATCATTGTATTGCCATATTTTCTCGAGTTTTAATTTGCCAGAATTCTGAGATAAGGCTTTGTTTTTGAAATAAACACAAATTTAACTCACCTTTAACATCAATGAAGCCAGGGGAAAAGGTATTGTAATAACTATGCCGGGCCACTAAAGGCAGCAGTGCGACTTTTTTTTTTTTTTTTTTTTTTTTTTTTACAGCACACGGAAGACTTTCTGTCACAATCTTTAGCTGAACTGTTACTGAAAAAAAAAACACCCACATTCAGCAACTATACCATTTATTCATCCCATCCATCCATCCATCTTCTACCGCTTTTCCGGAGGTCCGGGTCGCGGAGGCAGCAGTTCAAGCAGAGAAGCCCAGACTTCCCTCTCCCCAGCCACCTGCTCCAGCTCTTCAGAGGGGATACCAAGGCGTTCCCAGACCAGCTGGGAGACATAGTCTCTCCACCGAGTCCTGGGTCTGCCCCGGGGTCTCCTCCCAGTGGGACGTGCCTGAAACACCTCAAGTGGGAGGCGTCCAGGAGGCATCCTAATCAGATGCCCATACCACCTCAACTGACTCCTTTCAATGTGGAGGAGCAGCGGTTCTACTCTGAGCCTCTCCCGGATGACTGAGCTCCTCACCCTATCTCTGAGGGTGAGTCCAGCAATCCTACGGAGAAAGCTCATTTATTCATCCCATCGACTGTTTTCACACTGGTTTTGCTGTTTAGTTTTGCAGAGGAAGGATGAGATAAAACTCGTTAAAAACTTGCTAAAAACTCCCAACATTCCTCACCCACAAATGGTTGCAGTGAACTGTGCATGCACCCAGAAACACGCACCACAGGTAAGTACTGAGCAATACGCCAATACTGGGTGAACAAATGTCCATCTTTTTGCCCATCTGTTTTCTTCCTCTGCCACTAAACAGCAAAAGCTCCCGTTCGTCTCGATTGTTATTGTATCCATGTACTTCCATCGCTTCCGCCATTTAAAACGTCTGCCACCAAGCTCTTCTTTTGTTTGGACTGCAGCTGTTCAAATCAGTGTGGTGGCTCTTAGCTGCTGCCAACAGTATGGGCATGTGAACTGCCGATCATTTTCACTGTGCATGCGTGTACTCCAAAACTACTGGATGGATATGGATGAAATTTTTACCAGAGGTAGTCCTTGGGCTAGAGAGGAGCCCACAACATTTTGGTGATGATCCCAGAATGCATACCTCCACCAAGGCTCTTATCTTCTCACAGTGTGTTAGCAAGAATACTCCAAAACTACTAGATGCGAGGCATCAGCACCTTGCTGCTTTCATTATTTTAGTCTTTAAATTGTTTATTACAACTGGATATGCCAATTGGATACGCTCAACGGAAACACATACTTTTATGAATGTAAAATATATATATTTTTAAATTATTTATTATGCTGTCAACCATGAGCGACTGTGTCACATCTGGCTCCGGCTCTCCTCAGTGCATGTGAAGAGAGAGCACGGACAGCAAACAACAGCTTCCTACCACTCTCTGTAAGACATGAACAAATCCAGAGAAAGTAAAATCACAGAGGAAAATAGAGGGGTGGTGTGGTGCAGGTGTTGTGTGGCTGACTACTGATTGGAGGGTCAGGGGTTTGATTCCCACTACGTCTGCAGTCTGCATGTTGAAGTGTCCTTGAGCAAGACACTGAATCCGCAGTTGCTCCTGGTGGGTCAGGCCAGCGCCTGTGCATGGCAGCTCCGCCACCATCAGTCTGTGAATGTGTGTGTGAATGGGTGGATGGCAGGATCTGTAAAGCGCTTTGGTCATCTAGAGATCAGAAAAAGTGCTACATAAGTGAACATTATTTACCATTTACCTAGAGTCTAATTCTGTGTAGACAGATTAATTTGTGTTCATGTAGGTCGTTGTGGAGAGAATTTCTCCATGAGAACACAAACAATGAAAAACAGCCACCCCATTAGTGTCTACAGGTCCATAAAAATTCTTAAATGTGATTATCTAAAATCAACACCTTACTTATCCTTAAAAATGAGAAACAATCCTTGAATTCTTCCTCAATAACCTCGTCGCCTGCGCTATAAATGCTGGATTCACTAGACATGACTGAAGTCTGAATTAGTGTAAATTTATTTTCACCGTCACAACTCAGTATTTCCTGAGTAATGTAAAAATAACAGCCCTCTACAGTGATTCAGTTTTCAGAATGGTTGTTTTTATCCCCTGCTAGTCGAAGAGGGAAAGTACAGCAAAAGTATTGAGGGAAATGGATAGAAAGGTAAGTGGTGTATCCAGTGGACAGAGGAAGGAAGACGAGGAGACTTTGTGGTGGAATGAGGAGGTACAGGAAAGTATTCAAAGGAAGAGGTTAGCAAAGAAAGAGTGGGATAGTCAGGGAGATGAAGAAAGTAGACAGGAGTATTTGGAATCTAGGCGCATGGCAAAGAGAGATGTAGCAAAGGCAAAGGAAAAGGCATACTGTATAGTGAGTTGTATGAGAGGCTAAACACGAAGGAAGGAGAAAAGGACTTGTATCGACTGGCTAGACAGAGAAATCAAGCTGGAAAAGATGTGCAGCAGGTTAGGCTGATTAAGGACAGAAATGGTAATGCACTAACAAATGAGAGTGTGTTGAGAAGGTGGAAGGAGTACTTTAAAGAGCTGATGAATAAAGAAAATGAGAGAGCGAGGAGGATGGATGAAGGAAAGATGGTGAACAAGGAAGTCCCAAGGATTAGCAAGGCAGAAGTGAGGGCAGCTTTGAAGAGGGTGAAAAATGGAAAGGCAGTTGGTCCAGATGACATACCTGTGGAGGTATGGAGATGTTTCGGAGAGATGGCAGTGGACTTTTTAAACAGATTGTTTAACACAATCTTGGAGAGCGAGAGGATGCCTGAGGAGTGGAGAAGAAGTGTTTTGGTACCAATTTTCAAAAACAAAGGTGATGCTCAGAGCTGTAGTAACTACAGAGGCATAAAGTTGATCAGCCACACTATGAAGATATGGGAAAGAGTTGTTGAAGCCAGGTTAAGAGGAGAGGTGACAACAGTGGGCAGCAGTACGGTTTCATGCCAAGAAAGAGTACTACAGATGCAATGTTTGCTTTAAGAGTGTTGATGGAGAAGTATAGAGAAGGTCAGAAGGAGTTGTACTGCATCTTTGTGGATCTTGAGAAAACATATGATAGGGTGCCAAGAGAGAAAGTGTGGTACTGCATGAGAAAGTCAGGAGTGGCAGAGAAGTATGTGAGAGTGGTGCAGGACATGTATGAGGACAGTGAGAGGGTGGTGAAGTGTGCTGTAGGAGTGACAGATGGGTTCAAGGTGGGGGTGGGATTACATCAGGTATCAGCTCTGAGCCCCTTCTTGTTTGCCATGGTGATGGACAGGGTGACAGATTAGGTCAGGCAGGAGTCTCCGTGGACCAGGATGTTTGCAGACGACATTGTGGTCTGTAGGGAGAGTAGGCAGCAGGTGGAGGAGAACCTGGAGAGGTGGAGGTATGCTCTGGGGAGAAGAGGAATGAAAGTCAGTAGAAGCAAGACAGAATACATGAGTGTGAATGAGAGGGAGGCAGGTGCAACGGTGAAGATGGAAAGGATAGAGGTAGTGAAAGTAGATGAGTTTAAATACCTGGGGTCAACCATCCCAAACAATGGAAAATGCACCAGACAGGTGAAGAAGAGAGTGCAGGCAGGGTTGAGTGGGTGGAGATGAGTGTCAGCGGTGATTTGTGACAGAAGGGTAGCAGCAAGAGTGAAGGGGAAGATTTACAAGACAGTAGTGAGACCTGCTATGATGCATGGTTTGAGACGGTGGTGCTGACAAGACAGGAGATGGAGCTGGAGGTGGAAGAGTTGAAGATGCTAAGATTTTCATTGGGAGTGACTAGGAGGGACAGGATTAAAAATGAGTATCAGAGGGACAGCTCAGGTCGAGTCGTTTGGAAACAAAGTAAGACAGTGAAGGCTGAGATGGTTTGGGCATGTGCAGAGGAGGGATACTGGATATATTGGACAGAGGATGTTGAAGATGGAGCTGCCAGGTAGGAGGAAAAGAGGAAGACCACAGAAAAGACTCATGGATGTAGTGAAGGAGGACATAGAGAGGGTTGGTGTTACAGAGAAAGATGCAAGGGATAGGGTGAGATGGAGACAGATGATCCACTGTGGCGACCCCTAAAGGGAGCAGCCGAAAGAAGATTTACAGTGGGGGAAAAAAGTATTTAGTCAGCCACCAATTGTGCAAGTTCTCCCACTTAAAAGATGAGAGAGGTCTCCAATTTTCATCATAGGTATACCTCAACTATGAGAGACAAAATGAGAAAAAAAAAATCCAGAAAATCACGTTGAATGATTTTTAATGAATTAATTGGTAAATTCCTTGGTAAAATAAGTATTTGGTCACCTACAAACAAGCAAGATTTCTGGCTCTCACAGACCTGTAACTTCTTCTTTAAGAGGCTCCTCTGTCCTCCACTCGTTACCTGTATTAATGGCACCTGTTTGAACTCGTTATCAGTATAAAAGACACCTGTCCACAACCTCAAACAGTCAGACTCCAAACTCCACTATGGCCAAGACCAAAGAGCTGTCAAAGGACACCAGAAACAAAATTGTAGACCTGCACCAGGCTGGGAAGACTGAATCTGCAATAGGTAAGCAGCTTGGTGTGAAGAAATCAACTGTGGGAGCAATTATTAGAAACTGGAAGACATACAAGACCACTGATAATCTCCCTCGATCTGGGGCTCCACGCAAGATCTCACCCCGTGGGGTCAAAATGATCACGAGAACGGTGAGCAAAAATCCCAGAACCACACGGGGGGACCTAGTGAATGACCTGCAGAGAGCTGGGACCAAAGTAACAAAGGCTACCATCAGTAACACACTACGCCGCCAGGGACTCAAATCCTGCAGTGCCAGACGTGTCCCCCTGCTTAAGCCAGTACATGTCCAGGCCCGTCTGAAGTTTGCTAGAGAGCATTTGGATGATCCAGAAGAGGAATGGGAGAATGTCATATGGTCAGATGAAACCAAAATAGAACTTTTTGGTAAAAACTCAACTTGTCGTGTTTGGAGGAGAAAGAACACCATACCTACTGTGAAGCATGGGGGTGGAAACATCATGCTTTGGGGCTGTTTTTCTGCAAAGGGACCAGGACAACTGATCCGTGTAAAGGAAAGAATGAATGGGGCCATGTATCGTGAGATTTTGAGTGAAAACTTCCTTCCATCAGCAGGGGCATTGAAGATGAAATGTGGCTGGGTCTTTCAGCATGACAATGATCCCAAACACACTGCCCGGGCAACGAAGGAGTGGCTTCGTAAGAAGCATTTCAAGGTCCTGGAGTGGCCTAGCCAGTCTCCAGATCTCAACCCCATAGAAAATCTTTGGAGGGAGTTGAAAGTCCGTGTTGCCCAGCGACAGCCCCAAAACATCACTGCTCTAGAGGAGATCTGCATGGAGGAATGAGTCAAAATATAACAGCAACAGTGTGTGAAAACCTTGTGAAGACTTACAGAAAACGTTTGACCTCTGTCATTGCCAACAAAGGGTATATAACAAAGTATTGAGATGAACTTTTGTTATTGACCAAATACTTATTTTCCACCATAATTTGCAAATAAATTCTTTAAAAATCAGACAATGTGATTTTCTGGATTTTTTTTTCTCCTTTTGTCTCTCATAGTTGAGGTATACCTATGATGAAAATTGGAGACCTCTCTCATCTTTTAAGTGGGAGAACTTGCACAATTAGTGGCTGACTAAATACTTTTTTACCCCACTGTATGTTGTCAACCATGTGTCACATCTTACAGCAAACTATCAGGACTGTCTTCTTCCATCTGTGTAATATTTCTCGGATTAGCTCCATCCTGTCTCAAAGATGCAGAGAAACTTGTCCATGCTTTTATCACCTCTAGGCTGGACTACTGTAGTTCACTTTTATCAGGTTGTCCTAATAAGTCCATAAAGATTTTCCAGCTCATTCAGAATGCAGCTGCACGTATCCTGATGAGAACAAAGAGAAGAGATCACATTACCCAAGTTTTAGCTTCTTTACATTGGCTCCCAATAAAATATAGAATTGAATTCAAGATTTTATTCCTAACTTACAAAGCCCTTAATGGTCTGGCTCCTTCTTACCTACAGGAACTCATAGCTCCCTACCATCCAACCAGAGCTCTGGACTCCAAAAATTCCAAACTACTGGTGGTCCCCAAGGTCTCCAGAAGTAGATTGGGAGGTAGAGCTTTCAGTTATCAAGCTCCTCTCCTGTGGAACCATCTTCCCAGTTCAGTTCGGGAGGCAGACACTCTCTCTTTATTCAAGAGTAAGTTGAAATCGTTTCTCTTTGATAAAGCCTATAGTTAAAAATGTTGCTGCTGCCAGGCCTTCCCTCGCATGTGGAGCCTAACCTAGCTTGATACTGGAAGGTCTGGCTGTGAATGTTAATGTTGAAATGTATTTGTTATGTTTGTTTTGAATGTACAGTAGCTACTGCCAAGCCTCCCACTTTTTCATCTTTTTTTTTTTTTCTTCCAACCCAGCCGGTCGAGGCGGATGGCTGTCCTCTATGAGCTATGGTTCCGCTCGAGGTTTCTGCCCGTTAAAGGGAAGTTTTTCCTCACCTGTGTCACCGCAGTGCTTGCTCTTAGGGGTCTCTGCTGGGTTCTATAAATTTGAGAGCGTGGCCTAAACCCACCCTTTTTGGTAAAGTGCGCTGAGATGACCCATGTTGTGATTTGGCGCTATATAAATAAAACTGAACTGAATCTTACAGCGTCTCACACATGTAGAGCCTCTGAGCCTCTCTGTGCAGCGCATGTGGAGAGAGCAGAGAGCAGCAGCTTCCTGCTTATCCTCCTCCACTCTTGGTAAGATATGAACAGATCCAGAAAAGTAAAATCACAGAACAAAATAGAGAGTTTAATTCTGTGTGGACAGATTCATTTCCGTTCATGTATGGTTGTTATGTGGAGAGAATTTCTCCACAAGAACACAAGGAGAAAAACAGCCACATCATTTGTGTCTACAGGTCCATAAAAATTCTTAAATGTGATTATCTAAAATCAACGCCTTAATTGTCATTAAAAATGAGACTCAATCCTTGAATTCCAGCTCAATAACCTTAAAATTCATCACCTGTGTGATAAATGCTGGACTCAGACATGACCGAAGTCTGAATTAGTGTGAATTTATTTTCCCCATCACAACTCAATACTTTCCGAGTTATGTAAAAATAAAAGCCCTTTATAGCAATTCAAGTTTCAGAATGGTTGTGTCTGTCATGTGCCACTATTGTGAAATACCGTCAACCAGATATACTGCCCTAAAATAAGTCCTACAGCTGACAGCTTTCCCTCACAATTTATAAGTAAAGAAAAAAAAAGAGAAGATTCTCTGACAGTGATGTAGAGGTAAGCCTTTTATTTTAAGGATATTTTCAGCTTTTTGTCTGTAACTGCCAGTTTGTTACCTGTGGGGTTTTGGAAAGTGAATTATAAGTGCAGACTGTCTTATCAATACCACACACTTTTTTTTTAAATTACAACCAACATTTAGCTCAGCAAAAGAAGGTATTTTAAAAAAAAAAAAAACTTTTCCACTCTGTTGTAATTATTTCTAATTTGCTTAATTTGCACCAAATGATTTTTAAAGTTATATTATTTAGATAGTTGTTTAGAATTTTTTGTTTTATTCCAAAATAAAGAAGAATATCAAACAACCAATCCACTAGTTGTCAAATTGAGAGTCTGGAGAACAGATGAAGGATACAGATTTATATTATATTAATACATTTGAATAAGGAGCATTATGAGGAAACATAAAAAGGATGTAAAGTAGGTTCTTCTAAATAAAACTTCCATCTCTAATTTATTAAAATATCGGGGACTAAAGCTGTGCGATCACTGTTTAAAGTAGTACATGGATGATATTTTTCAGCTCTAAACAATTTATGAATGCGCTGATAATTAAACTATGCAAAAAATTATGGTCAGAGGTTATGGCGGCCACGTAGGAAGACACGTTTCACACTGCTCTGCTCGTAAAAATAAAAATTTTACTAAAACTCTCTTAATTGGAACAAAAACCCATCCCAGCGTTTTGGTGCGGATATGGTAAAGACCAAGGTTGGAAAATTAGGTGGAGGAAAAGGTAATTCGACAAAACAACCCAAGCTAACAGACTTTCACGCTCGAGGCGAGACAGAGAAAACTCCAGAGGCAATGGCGGAGGAGGGAGCCAGCGGCGGAGCGGGAACTGCTGAAGAGGGGACAAACGCAGTGCTCACTGCCATCAACTCCATGAGAACAGAGTTTTTGTCTAAATTTGATGGGATTATAGCAGCGATAGAAGGTATGAGAAAGGAAATAAACGACTGCATGGAGCGAGTGTCGCAGGCGGAGCTCCGAATTTCAAGCGCTGAAGGTGATGTCACCAGCCTACAATCTAAACTGCAAACACTGGAATTAAAATGCAAAAGTCTGGAAGATAACGTCCTAGACTTGGAATCCCGCTCGCGACGGAATAATTTGAGGCTGGTGGGCCTCCTGGAGGGAGCGGAGGGACGGGACCCATGTTCCTTTTTGGAAAAGTGGATTCCAGAAGCGCTGAATAATGCGGATCTGCAGTCATCAGTCGTTTTAGAGAGAGCTCACCGAATCAGCCCACCGAGAGATAATAAGACACCACCGAGGATGCTGATTATGAAGTTCCTCAACTACAGAGACAAGATGACAGTCACCAATGTGGCGCGAGCTAAAGGGGAAATTAAATACCAGGACCAACAGGTGCGGTTCTATCTAGATTTGGCCACAGGAATTCAACAATTAAGGAAACAGTTCAACCCGGCCCGCAAAGAGCTGCGCAACCTAGGGATTCGTCACGGAGTAATTCATCCGGCAAGACTGCTGGTCACATATAAGGGGAGAACCCACACCTTCAAGACCCCTCAAGAGGCGCAGGAGCTCATCAAGCAGATCTAAAAGGAAACTGGAGCTAAGCATGAACATGACAAAGGTAGGACATTTAAGCATATGTACAGACATCTGATTGATCTGAAACATATAACATGTCTACAAAATACAGACTGTATTTTAAAAAAAAAAAAAAAAGCTATGATGTACAAAGTTGCTATAAAACTTTGAAGTTATGTTGAAAAAACTACAGAAGAGAGTTAATGTCATAAGAATAGTAGTAGAGTCAGGGTGATTGAGAGGAGAAAGAGAGAGTGGTTTGACTGATCCTCGCAGGTGTGGAACAGTCACTAGCTACAACGGGAGATGGAATATTTTGGGGGTATTACCACAAATGTGGGGGAAAGGGAATTTGTTTTTGTTTAGTTTGTAGGATGAATGTTCTATCATCCATGTTTTTGCTTCTCTGTAAGAGTATGTTCATATTGCAAGGTAATCTCAAACTCCTTATTGATCATAGATCAAAGCGTTAATCTTAATTTAACTTCATGGAATTGCAGAGGTCTACAAAATCTTAAAAAACTTAAACAAGTTATGAATAAAATAAAAGACAGATTCAAAAATTGTATTTTTACAAGAAACTCATCTATTAGAGGAGGATGTAAAAAGAATTAGGAGAAGATGGCAAGGTAACGTGTTCACCTCATCATTTTCATCCCGAGCTAGGGGAGTTATGATTCTCATACATAAAACAGTCCCATTTCAAATGAAAAATATAATTAGAGACAAATTTGGAAGATAACTAATCATCCAAGGATCTTTGTTATTAGAAAATATAAATTTGGTGAACTTATACGGCCCCAATATTGATATCAAAACTTCTTTGTTAATTTATTCCTCACTTTATCATCACTTACAGGGCAACATATAATAGCAGGGGATTTTAATTGTACATTGAATCCCAGTATAGATAGATCAACAGGACTGGACTGTACACACAATGGATGTAGGATGACCATTAATCATTTTATGAAAGAATTGAGATTGCTAGATATATGGAGAGAAATGAACCCACAAGTCAAAGCCTATTCTTGTTATTCTAATACCTATAAGACATTCTCACGTATTGACTACTTTTTGATCTCTACAGAATTAAGGCCCAAGATTCAAAACTGTTTCTATGATAACATTGTGATCTCTGATCATGCACCCTGCTGTCTAGTATATGTAGATAAGAAATTGATAAAGGACCCAGTTAGGTGGCATTTTCAACATAAACGGCTTCAGGATGAGGAATTTGTTAAGTACATAGAAAAACAGATGAGTTCTTTGATATCAATACTACACAAACAACGGCATGTATAAAGTGGGAGGCTTTCACAGCTTTTATTAGGGGGCATATTATTAGTTATACAGGTTCAAAATCTAAGAAGACCCAAGAGGAGAGAGTCCAATTGGAACGTAAAATAAAAATTCTTCAAGAAAAGGTGTATGCAGGAAGTAACCCACAGTTAGAGAACGAATTACTGATTCTGAGAGCAGAATATGACAAAAAATCAGCGAATAGAGCTGCCTCAAGTCTTCTAAGATTGAAGCAAACTTTTTATGAACAAGGTGAAAAATCAGGAAAATTATTGGCATGGCAGATTAAACAATTAGAATCTAAAACACCAATTACGAGTATTATAAGTAACGGACAGGTAGTTATAGATCCTTTAGAAATTAATAGTGCCTTTAGAGATTATTATGAAAAACTATATGATACAACAAAAGAAACTGACTTAACAAAACTAAATGGGTTTTTGGGTGGATTATCTATACCATGTATTCCAAATTCAATTCAATTCAATTCAACTTTATTTATATAGCGCCATTTCACAACAACAGTCATCTCATAGCACTATCAACTGTAGGGGGGACCCCCACAGTTGCAGAAAGACCCCAGCAATCAGGCGATCCCCTGTGAGCAAGCACTTGGCGACGGTGGAGAGGAAAAACTCCCTTTTAACAGGAAGAAACCTCCAGCAGAACCAGGCTCAGGGAGGGGCAGTCATCTGCTGCGACTGGCTGGGGGGTGAGGGGATAGAGAAGAAGAAAAGAACAGACATGTAGAGAGCAAACAGCACGATGGGGACTCAATCTATGGGAGAGAACAAACAAATGTTAATGACCAGCTAAAAAAAAAATATTTCATAGAGAGTGAGGAAAGGAGTGAGGCCCAGTGCATTACTGGAGGTCCCCCGGCTGACTAAACCTATTAGCAGCATAACTAAGGGAGGGTTCAGAAACACATGATCCCTCCCTAATTGTAGGCTATACCAAAAAGGTAGGTTTTAGCCCTATTCTTAAAAACAAAGATCGAGTCTGACTCCCGAATCCAGATTGGCAGCTGATTCCACAGGAGAGGAGCTTGATAACTGAAGGCTCTGCCTCCCATTGTACTTTTGGAGATTCTAGGTATTACAAGTAATCCTGCATTTTGGGAGCGTAGTGCTCTGTTAGGATGATACGGTAGTATCAGATCTTTTAAATAAAAAGGAGCCTGATTGTTTAGAGCTTTGTAAGTAAGAAGAAGGATTTTAAACTTAATTCTAAACTCTATGGGAAGCCAATGAAGGGAGGCCAGAACCGGAGAGATATGATCTCTCTTTCTAGTACCTGTTAAAACTCTTGCTGCAGCATTTTGGATCAGCTGAAGACTTTTTAAAGATGTTTTAGGACAGCCTGATAATAAAGAATTACAATAATCTAATCTCGAGCTAACAAAAGCGTGGATCAGCTTCTCAGCATCACTCTGAGACAAGATGCTCCTAATCTTGGCAATATTACGCAAATGATAGAAGGCAGTCTTAGAAACAAATTTAATATGTGAATTGAAGGACAAATCCTGATCAAAAATAACTCCAAGGTTCCTCACAGAGCTATTAAGAGAAAGAGTAACTGCATCCAAACTGAAAGTTTGATTTGGAAAGGAATTTCTAAGGTTTTTTGGACCAACAAGAATGACTTCAGTCTTATCTGAATTTAATAGCAGGACATTACAAGTCATCCAAGCTTTGATTTCCTTAAGACAGGCTTCTAACTTGGCTAATTGATTACTATCATCTGGCTTCATTGACAGGTATAATTGTGTGTCATCTGCATAACAATGAAAATAGCAGGACATTACAAGTCATCCAAGCTTTGATTTCCTTAAGACAGGCTTCTAACTTGGCTAATTGATTACTATCATCTGGCTTCATTGACAGGTATAATTGTGTGTCATCTGCATAACAATGAAAATGTATACAGTGCTTTCTAATAATGTTGCCTAACGGAAGCATATATAAACTAAAAAGAGTAGGGCCTAGCACAGATCCCTGTGGAACTCCATGACTAAGCTTTGAGTTGAAAGAAAACTCATTATTTACATGAACAAACTGGAACCTATCAGATAAATAAGATCTAAACCACTGCAAGGAAGTTCCATTAAGTCCAACATAGATTAGAGATTGGTCTATAGTTAGCTAAAGCTCCTGGATCTAGCGTTGGCTTTTTGAGTAAGGGTTTAATTACAGCCGTTTTAAAAGCCTGCGGTACATGGCCTAAAGTTAATGAAGAATTGATTATATGAAGAATAAAGCTACCAATAAGTGGGAAGACTTCTTTAAATAACCTGATAGGAATAGGGTCTAAAAGACAAGTTGAAGGTTTGGATGAGGAAACTATTTTGTCTAACTCACAAAGGTCGATTGGAGTAAACTCATCAAGACAGACATCAAAAGAAGGAGTTGTAGTAGTTACAGTATTTAAGTTAACTGTGGGAAGAATCTGATTGATTTTATCTCTGATGGATGACATTTTATTATTGAAAAAGTTCATAAAGTCCTGACTAGTAAGCTCTAAGGGAATGCTAGGATTGACAGAGTCCTGACTCTTTGTCAACCTGGCTACAGTACTGAAAAGAAACCTGGGATTATTCTTGTTCTCTTCTATTAATGCAGAGTAATAACTTGTTCTAGCTTTTCTAAGAGATTTTTTTATAAATTAAAAGATGATTTCTCCAAGCTAAATAGATTTCATCTAAATTAGTAGAGCGCCATTTTCTTTCTAATTGACGAGTCTTCTGTTTTAAGCTACGAGTTTCTGTGTTGAACCAAGGAGTTAGAAATCTCTGATTAGACTTTTTCTTTTTTAAGGGGGCCACCAAGTCTAGAGCCTGATGCAGAGAAGCTGAAACACTATCCACCATGTTATCAATTACAGAAGGAGCAAGCTGTCTATAGCTTCTTTCCGTTGTGTTGACACATGGCATAGAAGAAACAATCTGCATAAATTTGGAAACAGCATCATCTGAGAGGCATCTACTGTAATAATATTTTTCTTTAGGAGCCAAATAGTCACAAATAGTAAAATCAAAGGTTAACAGACAATGGTCTGACAGTACAGGGTTATCAGGAGACACTACAAGATTTTCTATTTCTATGCCATATGTCAGAACAAGGTCCAATGTATGGTGGAGGTAATGAGTAGAATTTCCTACTTTCTGAGAAAACCCAATCGAGTCTAATATTGAATTAAAAGCCACATTAAGGCAGTCACTATCTACATCCACATGTATATTAAAGTCCCCTACTATAATTATTCTATCAGATTTCAGCACTAAATCAGCTAAGAAATCAGCAAATTCGGATAAAAATTCTGAGTAGGTTGATGGGGGACGATAAACTATGGCAAATAAAATTGGGTTTAACCTAAAATTGCTAAAGTGCCCAATACTGAGGACCAGGCCCTCAAAGGAGTTATAACATGTTTTTTGCTTTACATTAACTAGTAATTTGGAATGGTAAATTGTTGCTGCTACTCCTCCACGACCAGAACTTCTGGGATTTTGACAGTTTAAATAACCAGAGGGAGTTGATTCATTTAAACCAACATAATCCTCTTGCCCTAACCAAGTCTCTGTAAGGGAAATTAAATCAATCTGATGATCAATTAACAGATCATGGACTAACAGAGACTTGGGAGTTAGAGACCTAATATTTAATAAACCACATTTAATTTTTAACTTATGAGGAGGAACAGAGGCCAAATCATTCAATTTAGAGGCTTTATGTTTAATTTGAGTTTTACCAATATTTTGCTTTACCACTTTGGGATGCTTAAACATTATATTTTTATTCACTTTGGAGGGAGCAGACAATGATTCTCTGATGGGGAAGACAGGGGCTAAGCTGAGGGGTGTTTCCAAATGAAAACAGGGAGATACTGGAGTCTAAAATTAGTCAAGAAGAAGTTGGGCAAGCCATTGATAATATGAAATCAGGAAAAAGAGCAGGATCAGATGGTCTTCCAGTTGACCTCTATAAAAAATTTAAGAATAACTTAACAAAACCACTGTTGGAAATGGTTTTAGAAGCATTTCAAAATGGTAATTTACCACCATACATGAATAATGCCTTAATTATACTGTTGCCAAAACCAGGTAAACCCCCTAATAAATGTGAAAACATGAGACCAATAAGCCTATTAAATGCTGATCTTAAAATAATCTGTAAAATTTTAGCAAAACGACTACAAGAAATATTACCAAATATTATTAACCGAGATCAGAATGGCTTTATAATGGGAAGACAAGGCTTCCATAATGTAAGAAGACTATTTAATATTATTTATTCCAATAAAGAAGCACTGGATACAGCTCTCCTATCATTGGATGCCGAAAAAGGCCTTTGATAGGGTTGAATGGCCCCATCTTTTTGAAGTCCTACAAAGGTTTGAACTTGGAAATAATTTCATAAAATGGGTCCAGATAATATACAATAATGCTACAGCAGAAATCCTAACAAACAGCAATATCTCAAAATCAATAAAAATCAATAGAGGATGTTGACAAGGCTGTCCACTTTCACCTTTATTGTTTACTATGGCAATTGAACCTTTAGTGATGGCAGTACGTTTACATCCACAAATATATGGAATTGAAGTAGGACCAACAGAACATAAAATCTCCCTGTATGCCGATGACAGAATTTTGTTTATGTCGAATTTTAAAAAATCAATTCCGACCTTGTTAAATTTAATAAAGAACTTTGGGGATATATCAGGATATAAAATAAACAAAACAAAATCTTCAATATTAATGCTAAATGAGACCCAGAGAAATCATCCAGCTCCTGAGGTAAACCAATTCAATGTTGTAAATCAGTTTAAATATTTAGGAATTCAAATTTTGCCTAAGTTAGAATCAGTTGCCAATGCCAACTATGAAGCCTTAATGACAGATATTAATGAGTTACTTCAGAGATGGATGTCACTACCAATGTCGATGATTGGGAGAATTAATATACTTGAAAGTAATACCTTACCAAAAATACTTTATTTATTTCAAAACATTCCTTTACCACCACCTTCAGATCTATTCTCAAGAATTAAAAAAAAAGTTAGTGGAATTTATATGGAACAATAGGAAGGCTAGATTATGTTTATCTTTACTATATTTACCATTTGATCGTGAAGGTCTGAAATGTCCAAACTTTATGTTGTATTACTGGTCAGCACAACTGAGGTCAATGACATATTATTTTTTATCAAATGATCTTCGTCACTGGACTGAAATGGAATCATACAATTTACCGTCACCTCTTCCCTTATTCATATACAGTGGTACCTCTACTTACGAATTTAATTCGTTCCGGAAGAATTCTCGTAACGTGAAAAATTCGTAAGTAGAGGCGCGTTTTACATGTAAATGCCGTAATCCGTTCCAAGCCCCCAAAATTCGGGCATAAATTTTTTATAAATCGTAAAAACGCATCAAAACATGTAAAATACATGTTACAATTAGATTACTGCACAATAAACATAAAATGAGAGTTTAAAATGAGAGAAAGAATAATAAAAGAGAATAATAAAAGAGAAAGAATAATAAAAATTATGTTCATTTACCCTTTAACTGCTATCGTCGTCGACGTCGTCACCGTTTGCCTTCTTTGGTTCATGTTCTGATCCAAGGACGTTTGCTTTTGTCGGCTTGTAAGTGCTTCGTTTTGTTTTAATACCGTGCTGATCGTTGATGTATTACGGCCATATTCTTTGGCGAGATCAACCAAACGCATAAAGTTTTGGAAAAAAAAACAAAACTTCGTGGCCAATGGGATACCAGGAAGATGCTAGGCGATAGCCAATGGCAGAGCAGCTACAGGTATGTTTACGTTCGGTAAACTACGGAAGCTGCGAGGAGCGCATACTTTTTTGCCTTTCGTATCCTGAAATTTCGTTCGTAACTAGAGGCAATATTTTCCCGTTGAGGCGTCTCGTAACCTGAAAATTCCGTATGTAGAGACGTTCGTAAGTAGAGGTACCACTGTACTCAGACTCTGCTAAAAAATTACAGGAATAAGTTAAAAATCCAATTGTAAAGCACATGATCAAAATATGGTGTGAAACCAAAAAATATTTAAAAGAACCACACTCACTGTCACAATTTAGCCCAATATGGGGTAATCAATATTTTACACCAGGGAGAGCGGATGCTGTATTTAAAATATGGAATTTAAAAGGGATTCAAAAGATTCAAGACTTATATTTGTCACACTCAGGTAACAATGTCTTTCGAAGAACTGAGGATTAAATTCAATCTTAATTGAACACACTTTTAAATATCTTCAGCTTAGAAATTTTATTCAATCAAATCAAAATAATGCTCTCATCCGACCTACTTATTCATCTTTGGAAAAAATTTTGATGAAAGATAGTAAGAGAAAGGGTATTATTTCAGAGTTTTATAACTCATTGACACTATTCTCAAGTGAAAACTCACAGAAAAGACTGAATTACTGGAAAGAAGACCTGCAAATTGAAATTTCAGAGGAACAATGGGAAATGGCTTGTGCAGGTGCTCAAACCAAATCAATAAATGTACGTCTTAAACTGATACATTTTAAATGGTTAATGCGGATGTATGTTACACCAGTGGAATTAAATAGACATAACAAAAACATACCAGATACATGCACAAAATGTATGGAAAGTAAAGGAACCCTATTTCACTGTTTATGGGAATGTAGAAAAATCAGAATGTTTTGGGAAGAGGTGAGGGTAACAATTGAAAAAATAATTTCAAAACAATTCACATTGAACCCTAAACTGTTTTTGTTGGGTCTGTATCGAGAAAAACATAACTTTAATAAGAGTGAAAGAGTATCCATAGACTTCGGTTTGCTTAATGCCAAAAAATATATTGCACTACTGTGGAAAAAGACTCATAGACCAGATGTGACTCAGTGGTTAAGACAGATGTTAACAAACCTTCCACTAGAAAGAATAACATATATACTGAAATCAAAGGAAAATGTGTTTGAGAATATATGGAGACCTTTCATTGATTATGTAAAGAATTTAAACATAACGTCTGAAGAAGAAGGTGAATGATATGTGCGGACCTTGCAAATTCCAAGCTGGTGAATGTATATTATGTATTCTTATGTAATAGATTACCTAGACTAAACAGAGGAGCATTGCTGTTGATTTGTGTTTGTTAATGGCTGTTGTTGTTTTTATTACTTTTTTTTTTGTTATTCTTCTTTTTAATTTTTAAATTACTTTTGTGTTAGTGTCTGTTTGTGCCATGTTTGTAAAAAAAAAAGGTTCAATAAAAATATTGTGGAAAAAAATTACGGTCAGATACTCAGAAATTTATTTTTCAGCAGAAAACAATTTTAATATATTTCTAATACTTTTACTTCATAAATGAAGCTATATATCTTTTTTCCACTGTTCTAGTTTGAATTCATTAATGCCACATAATATTCAGAGGTATGTGTGTGTGTATATATATATTATAAGCAGTATAATCTTTATTTTAAACGTCAAATTACCATTGCGGCCCTCAGCCACTTCCATTTTAGTCAGAGATGGGCAAAACGGCTCTTTGGTTGGCAAAGGTTTCAGACCCCTGACCTAGACTCTTCTTTCTTCATGTCCCTGACTATCTCACTTTTTCCTTTGCCAAAGTCTTCCTTCAAATACTTCAGTGTACTTCCTCATTTTACTACCAAATCTGCTTTTCTCTGAACCAGACAATAACAACAAATACCTTTCTGGCTGATTCCCTCAATACTTTCATTGTACTTTCCCAGTCCTCTGGTAATTCTTCCCTACAACCTAGAGCCTGTCTCAACTCCTCCTTGAACTTTGTTCTTTAATTTCCATCATTTAATCCTTGGCTCTGTCTTCACTTGCTTTCTATTCTTGGTTTCCAAAGTCATCCTACAGACTGCCATCAAATGCTGTCTAGCTGCATTCTCCTCTGACACCATCTTGCAATCTCCTACTTTGATGTCATTTACTTTATTTTAAAAAAATGGGACAATGTATAGTGATGAACATTTTCACATAACTATGCAAGATTATAGTCTGATGGCTAATTTCCATCTTCAGTCCCATTGGCAGGCTGATATTGACCAATAAAAGCCAAAACAACAATAATTTAAAAAAAAAATATCTCTCCATCTATCCAATCTCTCTTTCAGAGTCCGCTTTCTGCATAAGAAGTAGTCTACTTCTGTGCACCTTCTTCCACTCTTGTAAGTGACCCCATGTTCTTCAATCTTCTTGAAATGTGCTCATCACAGCCATTTCCATCCTTTTAGCAAAATACACAACTATATGTCCTTCCACATTTATCTCATTATCACCATACCTACAGTACCCAACACCTCCTCATCTTTTCTGTTCCTTTCACCTACTACATGCTCATTAAAGTCTGCTCCAATCACACCTCTGTCATTGCCAACAAAGGGTATATAACAAAGTACTGAGATGAACTTTTGTTATTGACCAAATACTTATTTTCCACCATAATTTGCAAATAAATTCTTTAAACATCAGACAATGTGATTTTCTGGATTTTTTTTCCCCTCATTTTGTCTCTCATAGTTGAGGTATACCTATGATAAAAATTGGAGACCTCTCTCATCTTTTAAGTGGGAGAACTTGCACAATTGGTGGCTGACTAAATACTTTTTTGCCCCACTGTATATTATGAGCAGGGGTGTGGCTTCACTCGAGTGAAAGCAGCAGGAAGACACATAAGAGCTAGGTTGTACAAAACATATCTTCAGTAATATTTCTGGGAGAATAAGGCTCAATTGGAAGCTAGCAGTGGATTATTTATGACTATAGACCTCAACTGTTTAGCTGTAGACTCAAAATTACAGGGGAAAGAATGAGGGTCGTCATTTGCAGGTTTCCTGCTGATAATGATCAGACAGAGAAACGGATCTCAACACTAAAAAGAGCTGCTGCCTTCAACAAACAAAAAAACCCAGCAAAAAACAGTGGAATATACAATGACATTTTGTGGGAGGTAAAGATCTTTCTATGATATAATAATGTCCTAGTATTCCAGCCCTAGCTTGATATAAAGCATGCACTTGGGTATTTATTACCTACTTTTGCAGACATTATCAAGATTTTTAATAAAAGTCAACATATTTCTGCTATACTGAATTTAATTACAATGTTATATACTGAATAAATACTTGGATATGTAGACAGAGCTTACCTTAGCTGTAATGAGCACCAGAGACTTGTCACAATGTTGCCTTAAATCTACAACAAAGCCAGCAAAGTACTGGTAGGCATTTAGACTTTTGCATACGTCCAGAGTTTCTGCTGTATGACGTGATTTTGAGTTAATTTGGTAGTTATCAATATCATGATAGAACAGTTTCGGGATGCATTTAACATCTTGACACGATGTAAATAAATGATCTACCATGAGATAAGAATCATGTTTCAGACCGTTCACGGATAATTTCTCAACATATCGATGCTTGTGCAGTTGTCATATGCTCCAACGAAGTCACACAACACACTTTTAAAGAAGCTCTGCTGACTGGATCATGCTAAAATCTTGTTTTAGTAATGCATTGGTGTGTATGGCGTAGCCATAGCAAGGTGAAAGTTTTCACTTCGGAGGACCCGGATCGCTGTCTGAGGTCACGTGACTGCAAAACCTCAACACAGTGGTGTGAAGAAGTGTTTGCCCCTTTCCTGATTTCTCATTTTTTGTATGTTTGTCACACTTAAATGTTACAGATCATCAAACCAACTTAAACATTAGGCAAAGATAACACAAGTAAACACAAAATGCAGTTTTTAAATGAAGGTGTTTATTATTAAGGGTAAAAAAATCCAAACCTACATGGCCCTGTGTGAAAAAGTGACCCCCCCTCCCGTTAAAACAAACTGTGGTTTATCACATCTTTGGAAAGCTGAGTTCAATTTCTCTAGCCACACCTGTTCTCAATCAAGAAATCACTTAAATAGGACCTGCCTGACAAAGTGAAGTAGACCAAAAGATCCTCAAAAGCGAGACATCATGCTGTGATCCAAAGAAATTCAGGAACAAATGAGAAAGAAATTGAGATTTTATCAGTCTGGAAAAGGTTATAATGTGGAGTGTGTGAATAAAGAGGCAGGTTTATGGGCAGACGGATTTATTACACACTCACATCTCTCAAGCACAGAAAAGACTGAATCGTTTCAGCACGATCTCTCCTTTTTACCCAACTCCCTCTTCACACATTTACATGACATTTTCTCATCACACAGCATGACATGACAACGGGCTGCACGGTGGCGCAGTGGTTTAGCACTGTGGCAGCACAGTTTTACCCTCGGCCGGGGGATCGCGGGGATCATGAGATCGTGGGTTCGATCCCAGCCCCCGACCAACAGTGAGCTGTGTGGAGTTTGCATGTTCTCCCCGTGTTGCGCGGGTTTACTCCGGGATTTCTCCGGTTTCCTCCCGCACACCAAAAACATGTAGGTTTAGGGCGCTCGCGCACGCAGCGACCAGCAGCCGGTGGCTTGTCACCAGACTGCAAACCAAGTCTACCTACGGGTACAAATAAGTAACAAAAAAAAAAAAAAAAAAAATGACATTTACATTACACTGCCTTCACCCCCCTAGGTCCCTGACTCCTTCCTGCTATATCCCCAGGAACTCCCTGGGCATTGTTCTCCCATGCTTATTCACTGTCTCTGTCTGAGATGCTAAATAATCTGACTCCCCCAAGGTCCCACAATAAAGCCATTTCTAAAGCTTTGGGACTCCAGTGAACCACAGTGAGAGCCATTATCCATAAATGGCGAAAACATGGAACAGTGGTAAATTTTCCCAGGAGTCGCCGGCCAACCAAAATTACCCCAAGAGCGCAGCGACAACTCATCCAAGAGTCACAAAAGACCCCATAACAACATCCAAAGAACTGCAGGCCTCACTTGCCTCAGTTAAGGTCAGTTTTCATGACTCCACCATAAGAAAGACTGGGCAAAAATGGCCTGCATAGCAGAGTTCCAAGAAGAAAACCACTGCTGAGCAAAAAGAACATAAAGGCTCGTCTCAGTTTTGCCAGAAAACATCTTGCTGATCCCCAAGACTTTTGGGAAAATACTCTGTGGACTGACGAGATAAAAGTTGAACTTTTTGGAAGGTGTGTGTCCCATTACATCCGGTGTAAAAGTAACAGCATTTCAGAAAAGGAACATCATGCCAAGAGTAAAATATGGTGGTGGTAGTGTGATGGTCTGGGGCTGGTTTGCTGCTTCAGGACCTGGAAGACTTGCTGTGGTAAATTCAACCATCAATTCTGCTGTCTACCAAAAAATCCTGAAGGAGAATGTCCGGACATCTGTTTGTGACCTCAAGCTGAAGAGCACTTGGGTTCTGCAGCAGGACAATGATCCAAAACACACCACCAAGTCCACCTCTGAATGGCTTAAAAACAAAATGAAGACTTTGGAGTGGCCTAGTCAAAGTTCTGACCTGAATCCAATTGAGATGCTGTGGCATGACCTCAAAAAGGTGGTTCATGCTTGAAAATCCTCCAGTGTTGCTGAATTACAACAATTCTGCAATGATGAGTGGACCAAAATTCATCCACAGTGCTGTAAAAGACTCATTGCCAGTTATCGCAAACGCTTGATTGCAGTTGTTGATGCTAAGGGTTGCCCAACCAGTTATTGGGTTTAGGGGGCAATCACTTTTTCACACAGGGCCATGTAGGTTTGGAATTTTTCCCCCTTAATAATAAATACCTTAATTTAAAAATTGCATTTTGTGTTTACTTGTGTTATCTTTGTCAAATATTTAAATTTGTTTGATCATCTGAAACATTCAAGTGTGAAGCAAGATTCATGCTGCACCTCTGCTGCCCATGTACGTGTAACCAGAAACCTTAAGTGACGCAATTTACGTCATCGTCTCCCCTCTGCTAGTGTCTGCAGTGCTCGACTGTGGACGACTGCGTGCAGCCCAAATTTTGTGACCGCACCACCTGCCCACAACCTGAAAGCACTGAAAAGCACATGCGCAAGACCGAACGTCCCATTCACGAAGTGGCAATATCAGAATAGCAAGACACACACACAGAATAGCAAGAATAGCACAGAATACCAAGACAAAGTAGATGAAGACGAGGAAGCAGAAGACTATGAGAATAAACATACATGAATTATACATCAATATTTCAGCAGCAGCAGCATCTTCGTGGAAAAGGAGTGAAAACCGGGAAGTCAAGCAGCAGAAAGCAAGCAGCGTTTCTTCATTAGTGAAAATCCTGGTGCATCGGTGCATTGGTGCTACCTATCGGGCGGGAGTGAAACTACAAATTTTCAATAATTTTCAATTTCATTTTCAATAAGTCCTTACAGACACAACATGTGCCTAAGATCTGGAAAGAAGCCGTGGTTGTTCCCGTTCCAAAATCCAGCTGTCCTAAAACGGTAAACGACTTTAGACCAGTTGCTTTGACTTCAATTTTAATGAAAATTTTTGAAAAACTGGTCAGATGTGAGGTCCTAAAGCAGACTGAGCATGCATTGGATCCTCTGCAGTTTGCCTATAGGCCTCACAGAGGAGTGGAGGACGCCACTGTCACTCTGCTTAACATGCTTTTTAAACATCTGTATTTTAATGGGACACACGCCAGGCTTTTATTTGTGGACTTTTCCTCCGCCTTTAATACAATCCAACCCCATATTTTAGTTGAAAGGCTCCTGCAACAATTTGATTTGAGCAATAATCTGGTGGGTTGGATTCTGGATTTCTTAACCAACAGGACGCAGAGAGTAAGGGTCAATGGTACATTGTCTGACCTAAAGTGCTCTTCTACTGGCTCTCCTCAGGGGTGTGTGTTGTCATCACTACTCTTCATCCTGTACACAAACATGTGTCGGAGCAGACATGACAACAGACACATTATAAAGTGTGCTGATGACTCAGTTATTGTCAGTCTCCTCCAGGATGGTGAGAGTGGCCACGGCCCAGTAGTTGATGGTTTTGTTCACTGGTGTGAGGATTCCTACCTGCAGCTGAATACGACAAAAACTAAATACATGATTATTGACTTTAGGAGGAAAACTCCCAGGCACAAAGTCACTGTACTAAAAGGCCAGACCACTGAATGTGTACAATCCTACAAATATCTTGGGACGATTATTGATAGTAATTTAAACTTTGAAGAGAACTGTGAAAGGGTGTGCAAAAAGGGTCAGCAACATTTGCATTGCTTGAGGAAACTTGCACGCTTCCAAATTGACCGAACCATAATGACAATGTTTTATCGGGCTTTTATTGAATCTGTTTTATCCTTTTCTTTAGTGTCATGGTTTGGTCAGATAAAACTGAAACAGAGGAAATCCTTGGATCAGGTAGTTAGATGGTCCAGTCGTTTGCTTGGTGAGTCACAGCTGAGCCTGACATCCCTGTACACCAGACAAGTACAGAGGATGACTACCTCCATTTTAAATGATGACTCCCACCCTTTGCACTGCCACTTTCAGCTTCTTCCCTCAAGACGGAGGTTTGCTGTCCCAAAAAGTAAAACCCAGCGCTACAAAAACAGCTTTGTTCCTGCTGCTGTCAAAGAGTTGAACAAGTTGTAACAACATATTGCACATAATTTAGGTACCTATTTATTAACTCCATTTTATATTTACTTATTTTTGTAGGATGTTACTTGGGTTCTAAACATTTTATTGGGTTTTAGACCTTTGAGTTTTTAACCTCTTTGACTAGTTTTTAACTTTTTAAGATGACCCTTCTCTCTTACCTCTGGTTTTTCTCTCATCTCTTTGTCTTTATACCCTGACTGATGGAGCCTTGAGTATTTTTATCATGTTTATAGTCAGCTTCATGTGTGCCTGTGTTTGTGTCTATGTTGAATGTAATTGTGGCTTGTAAATATGGATGTCACCAGACTGCAAAACAAATCTACCTACGGGTACAAATAAAGTAACCTGAACCTGAAATTATGGTTGTGGCCTGGGTAGCTGAAAAAAGTGAGCATGAACAGCGCCGTGTGCATGCTGGGCTCATCCAAAGTACACGCAGACCAAAGCGGACTAGAGGGGAAATGCAGCATGAATAAGGCATCACAAACATACAAAAAAATGAGAAATCAGGAAGGGGGCAATCACTTTTTCACACAGGGCCATGCAGGTTTGGATTTTTTTTCCTTAATAAAAACATTCATTTAAAAACTGCATTTTATTTTTACTTGTGTTATCTTATTTAAATTTGTTTGATGATCTGAAACATTTAAGTGTGACAAACATACAAAAAAAAAATAAAAAATGAGAAATCAGGAAGGGAGCAAACACTTTTTCCACATCACTGTATATCTACCGTCCTCTCCATCCTATCAGCCAACTCTCTCCCTTTACCAGTCATCGTCCCTATATTTAAAGTTCCTACTTTCCACATACCTCCCTTTCCCTTTCTGCCTTCAAACACACTTTCCCCCCTCTCCTCCTCCTCCTCCTCCTCCGTCTTCAGCCAACAATAGCCCAATTTAAACCGGCAACCTGTTGGTCTAGAGCACTGGTAGCAGTCATTAACTTGGGCCTCAACGGATCATATATGGAAATCTCATTCGTGATGAAATGACTATATATGTGGTCTATATTAATCATATATCCCATAACCTACATATGTTTAAGCATGTGAGAATGTTTAGTGATTACATATGTAAAGCGACTTCACACCTCAGAACAGGACAAAGGGTCTCAACCGCCAGTGAAGATCAAAGAGCATCCCAGGCGCTGCGGTGGAGACCGGATGGGTTGCCCTGACCCCCCAGGGCCAGGTGGAGGAGTACGAAGACAAAAGAAGGGATTAAGATAGTGAGGGATGTCAGCTTTTGATATGCATGTCTTTTGTTATGTGCGAGTATAAGTTCATAGAGCCGAAGGTGTTCGCTCTCTTACTTCTTCTGCTGCTGCACCTAGATGAGACTTGTTAGAGGAGCTGATAATAAACTTTGGTTTATGAGTCACATCGCCTCGTTATTTCAAGCTCGTCTACACTGGTGACCCTGACGCGAGAATGGACCAGAGGCGTTCCCCTGCGATCGACTCATCTGTGGCGACCCAGGCAGACGCCGGCGCCCATGCAGACAGGGGAACAGATGGACGACGTTCCCCCACGGCAGAAGTGATAGAGAGGGCTCAACCGAGCACCAGCGCCGCGGAGAGGGCCGAAGCAAGGCCCTCTCACCCTGCGGACACATCAGTGACGGTCCACACAAACGCCGTCACCGTCAAGCTGCCGGACTTCTGGCAGGAAGACCCCGCCTTGTGGTTTCAGCAAGCTGAAGCCCAGTTTGCACTTGCGGGCATCACAGCTGACGATACAAAGTTCTATCACATCGTCGCCAAACTCGACGCCGCCACTTCGAGATGTGCGCGGAGCATAATCCAGCGGCCGCCGGCCCAGGACAAATATAAAGAACTGAAAGCGACCATCGTGGCAAATTACGTCCCCTCAGCCGAGGAGAGAGCCGAGAGGATCCTGGCGGTCTACGGCCACAGAGGATGCAGACCCAAGGCCCTCATGGAGGACTTGCTGCAACTTAAAGAAGAGGACAATGACAACTTCCTCTTCCAACTCATATTCCTCAGTACGCTGCCGCCACACATGAGAGGGACGCTTGCCAACATGCGATGCAGCACCCAGCAAGACTTCCGCACGCTGGCTCACGAAGCTCAACGGCTCGTCAACGCCTGCAGGGAGCAGACGCCCACAGCAGCATCCGCAGACCTCAACGCTGATGTCCGGAGCCACGAGGAGCCACAAACCACCGAGCAGAATCAGCCCGCGGTGACAGCAACACGGCCAAGACGTAACAGATGGAGCGACGTTTGTTATTACCACCACCACTTCGCCGAGAAGGCTTACAAATGCGTTCCCCCCTGCAAATTCACGATTTCGGGAAAACGCCAAAGCCGAGAGCCGTTAACAGCAGCGGTTCTCGGCGAAAAAAGCAAGCTTTTATATGTGACGGACGGACACACCGGCAAGCAGTTCCTTATCGACACGGGAGCTCAACTAAGTTTTGTCATGCCCTCCCAAGCAGACCGAGCCATGGGCCCCCGGGGCAATGGAGCAGTGGCAGCCAACGGCTCCATCATCGACACTTTTGGCAAAAAGAGCCTGCCCCTCTGCATCCACGGCCGCAATTACAGATGGACATTTGTTGTAGCGGCGGTGAGTTTTAACTTGTTGGGCGCAGATTTTTTGTGTGCACATGGGTTATTAGTTGATCTAGCGAACGGACGCTTGGTTAATGCACTGTCCTTTGCTTCTATTCCCTGCTCAGCTCGAATTTCTCCACCACCCGTGCAGGCCAGCGTCACCACAGCAGGAGGTAAGTTTGATCAACTCCTCACCCAATTTCCAGCACTCACAATTCCCAAATTCTCAGCCACAGTGGCTAAACACGGGGTCGAACACTTTATTCCCACAACGGGCCCACCCGTATTCGCCAAAGCTCGGCGCTTAGACGCGACCAAGCTCGCCATAGCTCAGGACGAGTTTACCACCCTTGAAAAATTAGGCATTATCAGACGCTCGAAAAGCCCCTGGGCGTCACCACTTCACATGGTCCCGAAATCCGACGGTTCTTGGAGGCCGTGCGGCAATTACCGCAGATTAAACAATGCGACAGTGCATGACCGCTACCCAATTCCTCACATTCAAGACTTTTCACTACATCTGGCAGGTGCGCGCATTTTTTCAAAAATAGACCTAGTCCGCGGTTATCATCAAGTCCCAGTTCGAGCAGAGGACATTCCTAAAACAGCTGTAATAACCCCGTTTGGTCTTTTTGAATTTTTGCGGATGCCTTTTGGCCTCAAAGGTGCTGCTCAAACCTTTCAGCAGATGATGGACGCAGTATTACGCGACCTCCCTTTCGTGTTCGTCTACCTCGACGATATGCTGGTAGCCAGCTTGTCTGAGGAAGAACACGAGCAGCATCTCACTATGGTTTTTCAGAGACTAGAAGAGCACGGGTTAATAATCAATCCAGCCAAATGCAAATTCGGCGTGTCACAAATTGATTTTTTAGGACACAGAGTTTCTCCGAAGGGGGCAGTCCCACTGCCAGACAAAGTTCACGCAGTAAAAAGTTTCCCACGGCCACAAACGGTCAAATCGCTGCAAGAATTTTTGGGAATGGTTAATTTTTACAACCGTTTCCTCCCCCATGCAGCTCAGCTCATGCAGCCCCTATATGACGCGCTCAGAAAACAAAAACCTTCCAACGCGGTCAAATGGACCCCGGAGCGCGAACGCGCCTTCGCGGAAGTAAAAAGTGCCCTAGCTAATGCCACATTGTTGGTTCACCCCAATCCCTCGGCCCACATTGCGCTAACCACAGACGCTTCAGACCTGGCCATAGGGGCAGTTGTAGAACAACACGTCAGCGGAATCTGGCAACCTTTGGCATTCTTCAGCAAATCGCTAAACTAAACTGAGCGTAAATACAGCACTTTTGACAGAGAGCTGCTAGCGCTTCATTTATCCATCCACCACTTCCAGTTCTGGTTGGAAGGGCGGCGTTTCACGGCTTTTGTAGACCACAAACCGCTCACCTTTGCGATGGCTAAAATTTCCGAACCGTGGTCAGGCAGGCAGCAAAGACAGCTAGCTGCGATTTCAGAGTTCACCACAGACATTCGACATGTGGCAGGCAAACTTAACGTGGTAGCAGACTGCCTCTCTCGCGCTGTGACATCGCCAGAGCGCGAGGAGACAGATTATACTACCTCAGCCGCAGAACTCTTCGCCAACGCGGACACATACGCAGCACCAATCCACACAGGGATAGATTATGCAGCCATGGCAGAGGAGCAAAGTAGTGACGCGGACGTGCGCGCACTCCTGTCTGGACCAACAGGGTTAAGGCTGGAGGAAAGGGGTTTACGCGACGGTGTGCCCCCCCTAATATGTGACATCTCAACTGGCCGACCTCGCCCGCTAGTCCCAGCTGCATGGCGCCGCCGTATTTTCGACTCGATACACTCCCTCGCGCACCTAGGTGTGCGCGCTTCGGTTAAAATGGTCGCCGAAAAGTTTGTGTGGCCTGGCCTGCGCAAAAACGTAAAAGAATGGGCAAAGACTTGCATTTCTTGTCAGCGCGCCAAAGTACACAAACACACAAAAGCCCCTCTGCAGCCTTTTCGAATCCCTGCTAGAAGGTTCGACCACGTTCATGTCGACCTCGTGGGGCCGCTACCTTCCTCCCAAGGTTTCACACATCTGTTAACAATGATAGACCGCACCACGCGCTGGCCGGAGGCAGTCCCTCTGGCGTCAACCACAGCGGAGGAAGTCGCTCACGTTTTTTTGACAAACTGGGTGGCACGTTTCGGCGTTCCATCGGACATCACGTCCGATAGGGGGCCTCAATTTGTCTCGGAGCTTTGGTCAGCCATGTCCAGCAGCTTAGGGGCGACAATTCACCGCACCACCGCTTATCACCCTCAGGCTAATGGGTTATGCGAGCGTTTTCACAGATCTTTAAAGGCCGCCCTCAGAGCCTCACTAACGGATACAAATTGGGTAAATAAACTTCCCTGGGTTTTATTGGGGTTGCGTGCTGCGCCCAAAGAGGATCTAGACGCCTCCCCAGCAGAATTAGTTTTTGCACAACCTCTCAGGCTCCCAGGTGAATTTTTACCAGAGAACCCAGAGCCAGGGCATCTTCCTGCCCCGAGGTTTTTAGGCAGCAACGGACCAGACTCTCTCCCCGGACCGGCACATCACTCTTTTCCACGGGTTTTTGTCCCCCAAGCTTTAAAAAACGCTGAATTCGTTTTTGTTAGGCATGAAGCTTTAAAACCAACCTTCCGCCCACCATACGATGGGCCATTCAGAGTGCTGGAACCTGGTGATAAACATTTTGTGCTTGGTTTTGGGGATAGAAAAGAAACAGTCAGCATTGACAGACTTAAACCTGCCTTCTTGTTGAGAGACGAGCCTGCACGGTTGGCGAGAGCACCTCGGCGGGGTAGACCCCCCAAGAGAAAAGACTCAGCCCCCCTGCAGGGAACAAATAATCACTCTCCTCCCCAAGCTGCAGATTCCTTACAGGAAGGTCCCACCGGGACGCCCAAGTGGACCCACAGCAGATTCGGGAGAAGATTAAAACCCAGACGGCACAGGGACTGATGCAAACTACTCAACAGTTGTTCACCAATTGTGCTGTAACAGTTTAGGACTGACTTGTGATATTACTATGCTGTTATGATTACCACTGAACTCTCTTAGGAGCATGGCTGCTGGAAAGTTTCTTCTGTGTCAAGAGGTGTAGCAGTTAGTATGTCATAATAATTATCTTAAACTGTGAATTTTTCTATTGTTCTTTTCTTAGTCGTTTGGGGGGGGGCTGTGGTCTATATTAATCATATATCCCATAACCTACATATGTTTAAGCATGTGAGAGTGTTTAGTGATTACATATGTAAAGCGACTTCACACCTCAGAACAGGACAAAGGGTCTCAACCGCCACTGAAGATCAAAGAGCATCCCAGGCGCTGCGGTGGAGACCGGATGGGTTGCCCTGACCCCCCAGGGCCAGGTGGAGGAGTACAAAGACAAAAGAAGGGATTAAGATAGTGAGGGATGTCAGCTTTTGATATGCATGTCTTTTGTTATGTGCGAGTATAAGTTCGTAGAGCCGAAGGTGTTCGCTCTCTTACTTCTTCTGCTGCTGCACCTAGATGAGACTTGTTAGAGGAGCTGATAATAAATTTTGGTTGATGAATCACATCGCCTCGTTATTTCAAGCTCCTCTACAATATAAAGCTTTTCTAAAGAAAAGGACAAAAGAAGCAGAGCAGTGGTATAAAACATACAAAAATAAGTTTATATAATGAGATGTAGGAAAAGAGACTATTACCATAAAGAGCTGGAGAAAAACAGAGATAACACTAAAAATACATGGACAATACTTAATATTCTTGGAAATAAAAACAAATACAAGCTACCCAACCAATCTTTCAAAAAAAAAAAAAAAAAAAAACACTCAGAGTGTGAATGCAGTCTCACCTGCAGATGAATTTAATAAATTTTTTGTTAACACTGGTCCTAATTTTGCACGAGAAATACCCATTACGGCACCTACAGGTGAAACAATAAGCAAAAACACTGCTATAAAAGACTCCATCTTCATGAAGAACACAGACGAGAGAGCGGTCATTGAAATTGTTAAATCGTTTAAAAGTAAAATATCTACGGATTGTGATGGTACGCATTGACATGCTTTTAGTCAAAACTATCACTGAAAGGTAGACACTTGGCTGATAACACACACAGGCTATTTAATTTAATAGACTACTGCAAGATCAATAATGTAGAAACTACAATCTTGTCCCTGGATGCAGAGAAAGCCTTTGACCGTGTTAACTGGAAATTTCTTTTTATGGTGTTAAACAAGTTCGGGTTTGGTTCATCTTTCATAAACTGGATTAAAACACTATATAGGTGTCCAGCTGCGTCTGTCCAAACAAATGATCAGACTTCCCGAAGCTTTAGTCTCCAGAGAGGTATTAGGCAGGGATGTCCACTCTCTCCCTCACTTTTTACCATCTTTATTGAACCATTAGCAGCAGCCATACGACAAAATGCTGATATCAGAGGTATTCAAACTGGAGAAAAGGAACACAAGATAAGTCTTTATGCTGATGATGTATTGATTTTCCTTGAAAACTCACAAAGATCTCTTCTTCAGACAGTGGCGCTCATTGATAAATTTTCATCATTATCAGACTACTCTATTAACTGGGTAAAATCAATAGCTTTACCTATAAAATTGCAATTTCTCAAATACATCTACTATTCCAATACAATCAGGAAATGTTAAATATTTAGGAATAGATATTTCCCCCAGGCTCTCAGAGTTATTGCGACTAAATCATATACCCCTTTCAAAAACAATACAAGACGACCTTACGCGCTGGAGGACACTACCTTTATCATTAATGGGAAGAGTCGTAACTGTTAAAATGATGGTCCTTCCTAAAATTAATTATTTGTTCTCAATGATCCCTACCCAACCATCAATGGCCTGGTTTAAGTCTCTAGACTCAAATACAGTATAAGTTAATTTTTATGGAAGGATAAACCATCACGGATTAGTTTAAAAACCCTCCAAAATGCGAAAGAGTGCGGTGGCTTAGATTTACCAAATTTTTTTAATTACTTTTTAGCCAATAGACTGCAGTTTGTTTCAAAATGGACAAAATCAACCCCACTAGGAAAACCGTGGTTAGATGCTGAACAGGCTCTCTGTGGGTCGCTAAATATCTCTGACTTACCTTTTATAAGTCCCTGTATTAAACGCCATGACTGTTTTAAAAGTATTAATATCAGTTCCTCTCTGATGGCTTGGTGGAAATTTTTAAAAATAACCGGGTCTTCACTTGTCCCCTGTAAACTCATGCCCATTTGGAATAATCCTAATATCCTGCAACAAAAGAGGACATTAAAATTTCCACTATGGCAAGAGAAGGGAATAAATAACTTAGAACATCTTACTCAAGGTGGAAATTTTATCCAATTTCAGGATCTAGTGTCACAATACGAAATCAGTGATAAAAAGTATTTTGAATATCAACAGCTTAAATCCATAATAAAAGCAAGATTTAATCTTAATCAGACAGATTTAGAAGTACCAGTTAAGGTGGCAGAGTTTCTAAATCTCCGTTCCCCAAAATTGATATTGAAAATACATGGACTATTATCAAAGTTGGATGAGTCCGTATCTCTTCCAATATCAAAATGGGAGACAGACTTATCGATTAATAAGGAGGAAAGTCTCTGGACACAAATATGTTTAAACACTTTTAAGATGACTAAAAACTCTAACTTACAACTTATACAGTATAAAGTTCTACATAGAATTCATTACACAGGACAAAGGATGTTCAAAATGGGCCTGAGTCACAGAAATATCTGCTCTCACTGCACTAGCAACGTCCCGGATAGCTATATGCATGCTATGTGGTCCTGTGCACCGGTTCAAAAGTTCTGGCAGAAGACGTGTGAAGACTTGTCAGCATGGCTTGGGTATAGTGTCCCACCCTCACCCACACTTTGCATATTAGGTGATTTAAGTGAAATAAATATAGATGCATGGATGTCACATATGGTTCTCACTGCCTTGTGCATCGCAAAGAAAACTATCCTCATGAATTGAAAATCAAGAAATAACTTATGCATGACTTATTATAATAACTTACTATTGGATTATATTAGCCTGGAGAGAATATCAGCCTCCTCAAATAATCAATTGGCGGAATTCAATTCTCTCTGGTCCCCGCTTATTAATTCTATAATCTGAGGGGTGACGGGCGGTGACTCGCTCTCCTTGGCACCTCTGGTGGCTGGCTGCGCCCTGACCACGGGTGTCCGGGGGGCCTGTTCTGGGGTGGCTGTCTGTCTGGCCCTGGGGGGGGGGGGGGGGGGGGGGGTGGTTGGGCTGTGGCCCCCGGCTGACTGGCCTCGCCCCTCGGGGGGGTCTGGGTCTGGCCCTGGCCCCCCCCCCCCCCCCCCGGGCCAGGATCGGGTGTGTGCCGGTGGTACACACCCGATGCTAGCGATGGCCGATGGCTAGCGATGCTCCAATCACTATCCCCCCAATTTTAATTGTACTTTGGTAGTCCACACATTTACACACAATTATATCATATAACCGACACACACCCACCATGTTGTGTGCGGGGGGAGGAGGTGGGGGGTCTCCCCCCACCCCTGTTGCCCTGCTCTTGCTGGGGGTGTGGGGGCCTGGTGGGGAGCCTAGGACCTATCATGTTGTCAAAATCCCTGGGTGCTACTGAATATACAGATACAACCAAGGAAGTGAGAGGGGGGGCTGAACATGAGTCTAAGTGAGAGTGAGGGGGTGATGAATGGAGGTGGTAGTGGTGGGTCGGTTTTGTGCGGCGCTTTGCATGCCGGGTGGCATCCTGGGGCGCCTGCGGTGGTCTGCTGATTGTTCGCTCAGATGGGCGCCGGGGGTGGGGGTCTGCTTCTGTGGCCTGTGCCAGTGGTCTCCCTGGTCACTGCCGGGCACTGGTGCATGTTCAGGCTCGCTGCATCTGCTTCGCAGCTGCCTTATGAAACAAAGTTGAATGAGGAGTGAATTTGAATGGGTACAGGAGTGAATTTGAATGGGTACAGGAGTGAGAGAAAATGGGTCGTTCTGGGTGAGTGAGAGGGGTGTGCATGGGAGCATGTGGGTGTGAAGGTGTGGGGAGGGGTGTGTCTGCGAGTCGGGAGGTGCTGGGTTAAGGGGGGTAGTGCCTCTCGGCAATGTGGGCTCCCCTGGGCGGGGGGACTTCTTTGGACATGGGGTCTTCAGAGTGTGCGACAGAGGCGGGCCCGCTGTGGGGGTGCCTGGGGGGGCGTGGGCCGGTCTCTGTCCCGGGGGTGGGGTCGCTGGCCTCCTGGTGCCTGGGGCCCGGGGGCAGATGTTGGCCCCGCTGGGGTGGGGGGTGGGGGAGGGGTCGGGCGGGTCCGGGGGTGCGGGCTCACCGCGCCGGCTGCCGAGCGGCCTGGCCTCCCTTGACCGTCCCTCCGGGTGCAGATGCCTGGCTTTCCTGGAGCTTGCTGATCTCCGTGCTGGGGGTTGGTGGCGCTGCCTTGCCTGCTCGGGGTTCCTGGGGAGAAAGCTGCTGCGACCGCCCCTCCGCTCGTATGTTTCCTGACAAACCACTCACATGCACACACTTATTTTGCATGCGTTCTCATATATATGCACACAGACATACACGCACAAGTGTCTCTCCTTTAACAGGTGCGGAAACCAGACTCGTGTTGAGACATCTTCGGTGGAAGAAGCAGTTTGTCTTGTGTTTGTTTTAGTTGTTGGTATGTTTGTTTGTTTGTTTGTTTTTTGTCTGTTCCCCTCCCTTTTCTTTTCCCCCTTCACACACTTCCTTTCCCTCTTCCCCATCCTGTTGGGTCTTCCATGGGTAAAACAATTAAAATAAAGTATTAAAAGTTATTACAGGAGGAGTTTACTGTACAACAATATACAATACACAGTTAGGTACTGTATAAGCTCCTCTTGGCAAAATAAATGGCACAGTAAGGGTGACAGATCCCTGTTCCGTTTGCCTAGCTGCCTGACAGGACAAGGGGGGAGGGGAAAAAAAAAACAACAACAAACTATCACTGAATGCTTAGTGAAGCCACTGACATATCTGCAACCTGTCTCTCCAAACAGGTATATTTCCCAATGCAATGAAAATAGCCAAAGTAATTTCAATATACAAAACAGGTGACAGAGGGGAATTTTCAAACTATAGGCCTATTTCACTATTGCTGCAATTTTCAAAGATACTTGAAAAAATATTCTGAGAGAATTGACAACTTTATAATGAAGAATAATTTATTGTCTGAGCAGCAATATGGATTCAGACACAAGAGGACAACTGCATTTGCTCTAATGGAATTTATAGAAAAAATATCAACTGCTGTAGAAAATAAAGAGTATTCAGATGGGGTATTCCTGGATCTTAAAAAAGCATTTGGTACAGTGGATCATAAATTATTGTTAAAGAAACTACAAAATTATGGTATTGGGGGGGGGGGTAGCACTGTCCTGGTTATGTAGTTACTTCAAGAACAGATATCAGTATGTATATGCTGGTAGCAAAACCTCGCAGTTACTGAAGGTTACTTGTGGAGTCCCACAGGGTTCAGTTTTGGGGCCATTGTTATTCAATATGCATATAAATGATATATGTAAAGTTTCAGAAAAAATGGATTTAATATTGTTTGCAGATGACACTAATTTATTATGCAGTGGAAGCAATTTGGAACAACTTTTGGATACACTCGGAAAGGAATTAGGAAAGCTTAAACTGTGGTTTGAGTCAAACAAATTAATGCTCAATTTAAGTAAGACAAAATTTATAATTTTTAACAACATCACAATAACTCAGTATCTAAACTCAGTGTAAATGGTGTACAGATTGAAACAGTATCCGAAATTCCTTGGAGTAATAATTGATAATAAACTGGGTTGGAAGTCACATATTAATTATATTAAAGGTAAAATATCCAAAACAATCACAATACTACACAGAGTGAAATATTTGCCGAATCAACCCATACTATATACTTTGTATCATTCATTAATACTCCCATACATGACACATTGTACTGAAGTATGGGGAAATGCATATAAAACAAACATATATCCAATCTTTATGCTTCAGAAGAGAGCTATTAGAATATTTATCCTATTTTTTTTTTCCTTTGAAAGACAAAAGTAAAATAGAAAGATGTCTTTACCTTCTTTACATGTTTCAACTGCACTGCAGCCTTCATCAGAAGAGTCAGCTGATTGCTGCCAGGTGACATTTATCAGCTGATTTTCGTAGGCGGGGCCAGCTCAGCAGATCCGTCAGATCCACCGAGCCGGCCCCGCCTCCCGCCGTCAGATGGTCTCTGGAGAATGTGGTCCCAGGTGTGAGAAAGCATAAAGGCCCCCTCATCTCGGTTCATGGTGTCTTTTCCCCGCTTTCTGATCTCTATTGCCTCCTTGATCCAACGTTTGTGTCTGTTACTCTCCGATCCAATAATTTTTGTGTTGTCCCAGTCCATGATGTGATTATTTCTTTTGCAGTGAAAGAGGAAAACCACATAAAACATGCACTTATACGCTGCCAATATCCAGTATGGGCCATAAACAAAGGGAAACAGCAAGTCAAAAACAAAGAAAATAAACAGGACACAAGACATAGAACAAAAGCTGAAATCAAAAACAAGGACACCATAACCATACCATACATACGAGGGATCACGGAACCAATTCAAAGGATCATGAAAAAATACAAAATAAACACAGCAGTCAAACCACACAAAAAATTAAGACAGTTATTAGTACACCCCAAGGACAGAATAGAACAAGACAATAAATGCAATGTATTATATGAAATATCATGCAGATCATGTAACAAAACCTACATTGGAGAAACCGGAAGATTATTCACCACAAGAAAAAAAGAACACCAAAAGGAATGTGAGAAGGAAACGCAAGGACGACTCACAAGATCACAAAAAGAAAAAGCAGAACAAGAAACATTAAAATCAGCTATATCGGACCACTGCAAAAGAAATAATCACATCATGGACTGGGACAACACAAAAATTATTGGATCGGAGAGTAACAGACACAAACGTTGGATCAAGGAGGCAATAGAGATCAGAAAGCGGGGAAAAGACACCATGAACCGAGATGAGGGGGCCTTTATGCTTTCTCACACCTGGGACCACATTCTCCAGAGACCATCTGACGGCGGGAGGCGGGGCCGGCTCGGTGGATCTGACGGATCTGCTGAGCTGGCCCCGCCTACGAAAATCAGCTGATAAATGTCACCTGGCAGCAATCAGCTGACTCTTCTGATGAAGGCTGCAGTGCAGTTGAAACATGTAAAGAAGGTAAAGACATCTTTCTATTTTACTTTTGTCTTTCAAAGGAAAAAAAAAAATAGGATAAATAATTAAAAGAAGACAAAATGAACCTGTTTGACGTGCTATTAGAATAATAAAGCTGCTTACAGGGAACCAACAAACCCACTTTTTCTTAAAATTAAAAGCTCTCAAGTTGAAAGATCTGGTTGATTTTAAAACTGCAGTAATAATGTTCAAAGTGAAGAATCTATCGCTGCCCACAAATATCCAAAAGTTGTTCCAAATAAGGGAAAAACAATATAATTTCAAAGGAACATGTATATTTCAAAAACCTTCAGTTAGAACTACCACCAAGTAACACTGTGTCTCAGTGCAAGGAGTCAGACTGAGAAACGCTTTTGGACCTGAATTAAAATAATGTACAATGCTTGGACAATTTAAAAAAAAACTAAAGGAAGAAATACTCCAAACATATATACAAAACGACATGTAAAATCACATAAGGATTATCATATCCAGTCTGTGTTGTGCTGTTGCTTAGTTTTGTTTTGTCATGTTTTGTCTTAGCTTTGTTTTGATTTGCAATCACTTTGAGGGTTTTTTTTTTTATTTTTTTGAATTCTTAGATGGAACATGGGTGGGCAATATAAGCTGCGGCTTCAGCCATCACCCATCTCAGATAACTTATGTTGAATTGTATAATCCGAGGAGTTATTGTTTAATTTGACCTTGTTGGATTTTTTTCCCCTTGTTATATTATTCTGTTCCTTTCTTTTAATCTAATCTAGCTGAAATAAAGATTCATTCATTCATTCACATTTAATTTGACAAGATTTTGTGCCAGATGCCATTCCTGACATAACCCTCCCCATTTACCCAGGCTTGGGGCTGGCACTAGGAGTACACTAGCCTGTGCTTCCCCCGTGGCTGGGTTTAGTTGGATTGGGTGCTTAACCAAAACGTTATAAAACCAACATTCAGAATGTTAAACTGAATCAGAATCAGATTTATTGCCAAGCACATTTACAAGTAAACAAGTAAACATACGAGGAATTTGACTTGACATTGGGCGCGCACGAAAGGCGCATCCCAATGACGCGGCAGCCATGAAGGGCGCCTGTCATATGGGGGGGTGAAGAGGAGGGAGGGGGGAAGGATAGGGAAAAACACAATAGGAGAGAGAAAAAAGCATTGTTGATCAAAATAGAGCTCATTTTATGACCAAAATTTTGATTACAAGAAAAAAACTCTCAAATGCACAATTAGCAGACAATAGATCACACAATGACAAAGCAGTAGTTGAGAGAGTCAGTGTATTGTGAATATACTGTATATCAGTAATTGTGTCAGTAGTGTAATGTTGAATGCAAGTGTAGGTGTGTCAATTGCTAGTGAACAGCAGAGGGCGCCTCCTGGCAGTGGATAGATGTTAAAGTCATGTGATCTAAACAGTCTAGAGTCTCTCTCTTTCTTGCAGATGGTAAATTGTCACATGGTGCACTGTCCTTGAGCGTTCATCTGCTGAAACAATAACAACTGTGTCGTTGTTTGGGTTAGCAGGCAGGCAGAGCCGCTCCTTCCGCTTATCTTCATCAGGAGGAATGTAAATACGGGGCACCAAAGACAAGGTCAAATCAAATCAGCACAGTGCACTCAGAGAATAGAATTTTTCCTCACCCGTGCAATTCTGTGCTTTCATAATTCCATGTGCAGGCTTAAACTTTTTTTTCCATGGAGAGCACAGGGCTCCAGATGTATTCCTCCACTGAATCACTGTCATTCAGTTCACCGTTTGCCGCTACTCGTGCCCTCCCCAACCGGTCGAATTTGATGAAGGAGCTTGCCGGGTCCGCTTTGATCAGCTCTCTCACCTTCCTTCAATTTCTGATGCATCAGGGAACTTCACAGCCAAAAATAGAAGTCCTGAGATCATAACCAATAATGTTTCCACAGACGCATGAATTCCAATGTCCATGAGTCTCCTCGCAGGTTCCAATTCTTGGGCTCCCCCTTGGCCCGATTCTTGTTGAAAAATAGTGACAATAGCACATTTAAGCCGCTTCCAAATCCATAATTTCCGTTTAGATTAAGATTCAGCAGAAGAAGAGCGACTAAACACAGACAAAAACGCAACATTGCAAAGCTGGGAATAGGTCAGGAAGGCAGACGAGAGGGGGGAAGAAAAATGCGACTGCTCTCTCTCAAGGCAAGAAGAAAAGTGAACTGAAGTAATCTTGTCCATGTCAGTTATTCAGTTTTTTCCTGCACTTCCCTTACCGTTTGCTTTTATGTACTGTCCCCAATGTATGAGGGCTCTAAAACAATTAAATTCTAAATTCTGTGTGAAATAATTGTGCTTTCTGACAATGAATAATGGAACTAGAAAAGCACTCAGAGAGCAAATGCCTCCGCCTAGGCTCCTTCTGTCCCTCATGGATCACCTCCAAAATGTATTGGGTTTGTGTGTAGGCCTAGAGTCACTTCTGGTGAAAATTGCATCAAAGTCTGTCCATTAGTTTTGGAGTACTGTTGCTAGCACACTGTGAGAAGATGAGAGCCTTGGCTGAGGTATGCATTCTCAGATCATCACCAAAATTTAACAGGTTCATCTCTAGCCCAAGAACCACCTCTGGTGAAAATTTGATCCAAGTCCATCCAGTAGTTTTGGAGTATTGTTGCCAACAGTCTGTGAGAAGAGATGAGCCTTGGCAGAGATATGTATTCTCAGATCATCACCAAAAGGTAATGGGTTCATCTCTAGCCCAAGGACCACTTCTGGTGAAAATTTCATCCAAATCCATCCAGTAGTTTGTGTGTAATCCTGCTGCACAAATACAAACAAAGCCCTTGGTGGAGGTATGCACTCTCAGATCATCACCAAAATCTAATCATCTGTTCCCAGGGCCATTACACACCTTTCCTGAAAATTTCATGCAAGTCAGTTCACAACTTTTTGAGTTATTTTGTTAACAGACAGACTAACAAATAAACTAACGCCAACAAAAACATAACCTCCTTGGCAGAGGTAGCAATAATCAGCTGGTATTGGAGGCTCTGTGGAAAGCCACTGTGACTTGCAAAAACTTACTGTATTCAGCTGCAGCTCATAGAGCCTCAACTCTCATCTTTTTTCTCTCTGATCTATCCTGTTAACATCAGGCTAAATCCAAACCAGCTAATGCTAAACAAAGCACAAAGTCTACAGTTTTAACGATGCAAAGCTGCTAGCAAGTCAACGACAGTTGCTTCAGCTGTCCATTATCTATTTATAAATGCATGATATCTCTGTCTGTGTGACTGTGTGTCTGTTCCATGCATATCTCTTGAACCGTTCGTCAGACTGACCTAACGTTTTATATGTGTTTTGTTGAGGTTATGAGGGTGTGCATCCCTGAGTATGGAGTCGCTCAGTCAAAGTATGTAATTTTTATCAATAAAAGTTTAGCCTCTGCTGTGTCACTGCTCTGTGTCTCTTCATGCCCTGGCTTCAAGAAGTGTGAGAGGGGTTTCGGATCGACTCCATGCTGATTAGATAATACACGGCACCACGGCCATGCTGATTGGATAATACACGGCACCACGACCATGCTGATTGGATAATACACGGCATCACGACCTGTCAGTCACCAGTGTTCCCTGGACAAAACAAGGAAGTGAAAAATGGCAAATTTGACTAGAAAAACATAATACTGAAGATTTAATACTTAAAAAAAACTATACCATAAAGTTGCCATGATTGCGTAGGTCTAAAGGATAATTCAGCATACAGTCATGTGAAAAACACCCCTTTAAATATTCAGTTCTTAAGAAATGTTCACGTATCAAGTTCTAACTTTTTTTTTTTTTTTTTGTATTTTTACAGTTTATTTTAGCCATTGTAAGTGGGAATGGATGTGGGGGTGTCCTGAAAAAAAGATGGGGGGTGTCCTAATTTATTCCTCACCATTTGTTTAGAATTACATTTTACAGAAAATTTGAAAAACATCTTTAATTCATTTTTAATTGTTTAGTTGTATTACATGAATCTCCCAGTATTTTTTAACATTGATATTAAATATCCATATGTCCAAATATGTTAAAACACACACACACACACACACACACACACACACACACACACACACACACACACACACACACACAGAGGCTTATACAGGGTGTCCTAATTTTTCACATGACTGTATGTGGAAAACATGAGGTGCGTGAGCAGCCTGGGTGGAGCGTCAGTGGGGACCGGGTCTGACAAATCAATACAGAACATGCTGGGAGAAGAAGCAGCCAGATACGACCTGGCTCAAAGGCACGCTAACTGATGGTGATAAAAAATGATATTTTCAATAAAGTGAAAAAAAGAATGCATGGAGTGTGCTTTTGCCCTGAGGCTGATTTATCATGGAAAACAGCTAAGGTCTGTGGTTCGAGCAATCAGCTGATTGGATCCGCCTCCTCCGGTGTTCTGACATTTTGGCATATCTAAGTGGGTGATTGCTGGGGTCTTTCTGCAATTGTGGGGGTTTCCCCTACAGCTGAAAGTGCTATGAGATGACTGTTGTTGTGAAATGGCGCTATATAAATAAAGTTGAATTGAATATCTATCAGATCAGCATGGACAGCTGATGACACAGGCTGCAAAGGTGAAAAAAAAAACATGGGGGAGAAGGCCCTACAACCTTTGCTCCACAAATGTGGGATGTATCAACCATATGCTGGATACGTCTGAAAATTTTCAGCATGGGGCACATAATTTTTCCAGTTTATAAAATTTTTCACCGGGTCTGAGTTGTGTGCGAAAAAAAAAAGTGTTTTGGTTAACGTTTAGAGGGTGAAAAATGCAATCGTTTAGGTGACATAATAATAATAATAATCTTCTCGCATCATTGATGATACACAGAAGAAATTCAATATTACATTGAACTCCATCACTGAACAGTGATATAAACTAAAATAATTATAATGACTGAACAACTCCCACTCCCCAAAGTGAAGATGCACTATTATCTTGAATATAAGTGATAAAACATCACACAAATAAGTGATCTGACAAACAAATAAACAAGGGATCTGAAACAGTCGCTAATATTGGATGTCCCATTTATTTTCAATATTTAGGTGTTCTGTAATTAATATTCACACAATGAGCAGTGGCGGAGCACAGCAACTCACCTTTGGCCGGGGGATCCTGGGTTTGATCCCAGCCCCCGACCAACAGTGATCTGTGTGGAGTTTGCATGTTCTCCCCGTGTCTGTGTGGGTTTACTCCGGGATTTCTCCGGTTTCCTCCCACATGCCAAAAACATGCAAGTTAAGTTAATTGGCATCAAAACTGGGGGATTCTAAATTGTCCTTAGGTATGACTGTGAGAGTAAATGGTTGTCTGTCTCTCTTGTGTTGGCCCTGCGATGGACTGGCGATCTGTCCAGGGTGTACCCTGCCTCTCGCCCAAAGACGCTGGGATAGGCTCCTGCGACCCAAAAAGGATTAAGCGGAAGAAGATGAATGAAAAAATGAACAATCAAATCTTAGTGCCATTTACTCCCTTTTATGTTTGTCAAAGTTTAACATGCGATTGCCTACATATAGGCTACACCTCTTTGTATTCCATTTTTGAACACAGCCGACATTTGAGCCTGTAAAGCCCGATTGGGATACCTGCATTCTATGGGCAATGCACTAGTAAAGTAAAAATCATGACTTGTATGCCAACAGGTGACAATGGACCCAATTGCTGCTCTGGTCTTACTGCAGAAAATAAAGCATTCAAAATACAAGATGAGCTTTCACAATAAAAGCAAGAATATTGTCAATGAATTTAAGTTTCTTCCTCTCTGACAGATGAAAACACAGTAAAATTATCCATGTCATGATAATTCAGAACACAATTTAATTAAAATAAAAATTCATAAATAATTTGAATAATATTGGTTGCACCTCCTTAAAGGAAACCTGTACTGGTCATTATAACAACATTATTCCTGCTATTACTTATAAACCAAAAATGTGTTTATTCAGTAAAAATAACCCCTATAGTCAGTATACTGAATAATTTTATCTCATTAAAACTGCTTGGTCAAAACCAATGGGGAGCAGCTATCGCCAGCCAGAAGTGACGTACAATCATTGTTTCCGACTTTACTGCGGACGAGCAACGTGTTTACCGGAGACGAGTAAACACGTTCAGCAGATGCTCAGTGGGTCGAGATCTGAGTTTAAAATGGTGCAAAATCTGCACGGATATATACTGCACAAACCATCCTTGGAAATGACCTTCATTGATGGCATAAGCTGCAGGTACCTCCGGGGACCAGCAGCTGAAGGGGACCTGATGAACAATCAAGTTCCCAGTCAAGTAACTTCAGAACACGTTAAAATAAATCTTGATATACTAGAATTTTATTTCACTGAATTATATGCGGGTAGATTTGCTTGTAAAAAATTACATAAAATTGTCATGTTGAAACTCTGTTGACTGCTGAAGCTGCAGCCCACTCAATCGCACAAAGCAACAACTGTGTGTCACTACTGGTGCTGAAACTGGCCATGGAGGAGGCAAGATGTCGCTGACCATGACCGACAGAGAGAGCAGTGGCTTGAAACTCGCGTGTATTTGAGAAGAAATCATGACCAAAATTACTGGACACAACCACTAGTACAGTGCATCCGGAAAGTATTCACAGCATTTCATTTTTTCTACATTTTATTATGTTACAGCCTTATTCCAGAAGGGATTAAATTCATTTTTCCCCCTCAGAATTCTACACACAATACCACATAATGACAGTGTGAAAATTTTTTTTTTTTTTAGATTTTTGCAAATTTATTAAAAATAAAAAACTAAGAAGTCACATGTACTTAAGAATTCACACCCTTTGCCATAAAGCTCAAAATTGAGCTCAGGTGCATCCTGTTTACACTCACTGATCGTCCTTGAGATGTTTCTACAGCTCAACTGGAGTCCACCTGTGGTAAACATGACTTGGAAAGGCACACACCTGTCTATATAAGGTCCCACAGTTGACAGTACATATCCAAGCATGAAGTCAAAGGAACCGTCTGTAGACCTCTGAGACAGGATTGTCTCAAGGCACAAAGCTAGGGAAGGGTACAGGAAAATTTTCTGCTGCTTTGAAGGTCCCAATGAGCACAGTGGCCTCCATCATCCATAAATGGAAGAAGTTCGGTACCACCAGGACTCTTCCTAGAGTTGGCCGGCTGTCTAAACTAAGCGATCAGGGGAGAAGGGCCTTAGTCAGGGAGGTGACCAAGAACCCGATGATCACTCTGTCAGAGCTCCAGCAGTCCTCTGTGGAGAGAGGAGAACCTTCAGGAAGGACAACGATCCCTGCAGCAATCCACCAATCAGGCCTGTATGGTAGAGTGGCTAGATGGAAGTCACTCCTTAGTAAAAGACACATGGCAGCCCACCTGGAGTTTAACAAAAGGCACCTGAAGGACTCTCAAACCATGAGAAACAAAATTCTCTGGTCTGATGAGACAAAGATTGAACTCTTTGGTGCGAATGCAAGGCGTCATGTTTGGAGGAAACCAGGCACTGCTCATAACCATGCCAATGGTGGTGTCAGCATCTTGCTGTGGGGATGTTTTTCAGTGGCAGGAACTAGGAGACTAGTCAGGATAGAGGGAAAGATGAATGCAGCAATGCACAAGAGACATCCTGAAAGAAAACCTCCTCTCGAGTGCTCTTGACCTTAGACTGGGGTGACGGGTCATCTTTCAGCAGGACAACGACCCTAAGCACACAGCCAAGATATATCAAAGAAGTGGCTTCAGGACAACTCTGTGAATGTTCCTGAATGGCCCAGTCAGAGCCCAGATTTCAATCTAATTAAACAACAAAAGATGCAATAGACTTACACAATGGTCCCCTCCGGCATACAACTAGGAAAATACCGGTAGCTATGAAGGGTGAGAATATGTATGGGCACATAATCATACCATGTAGGACAACTAAGTAGACGGTTGTGCTGTTTCATTCCATCTAGCAACAATGCTCTGCACTGTGTGTGTTTATACATTTACATATTTATTCCATCTAGCTACAATGCTCCGCACTGGGTGTGTTTATGTTTATGTTTATATTTATATATCTATATATTCATTCCATCTAGCTACATTGCTCCGCACTGTGTGTTTATATATTTACATATTTTTTCCACCTAGCTGCAATGCTCCGTACTGTGTGTTTATATATCTACATATTATTCCATCTAGCTACATTGCTCCGTACTGTGTGTTTATATACTCATATTTATCCCATCGAGCTACAATGCTCTACACTGTGTGTCTGTGTGTGTGTATATATATATATATATATATATATATATACACACACTGTATATATATATATACACTGTATATATACGTATATATATATATTTATAGTAATATGTACATATGTATATTAGCTGCTCTTGCTTGCTTGCTTTTTTTTTTCTTGCCTTCTGATTGTTGCTCTGAGTGTTGCTATCCCTGTGCTGTTGCAATCCTGGAATTTCCCCGTTGTGGGACTAATAAAGGCTTATCTTATCTCTGGAGAGATCTGAAAATGGCTGTGCACCGACGCTTCCCATCCAACCTGAAGGAGCTTGAGAGGTGCTGCAAAGAGGAATGGGCGAAACTGCCCAAAGACAGGTGTGCCAAACTTGTGGCATCATATTCAAAAAAACTTGAGGCTTTAATTGCTGCCAAAGGTGCATCAACAAAGTACTGAAAGGCTGTGAATACTTATGTACATGTGATTTCTTAGTTTTTTTTTATTTTTAATAAAATTGCAAAAATATGAGGTATTGTGTGTAGAATTTTTAGGAAAAAAATAATTTAATCCCTTTTGGAACTAGAAAAGCACTCTGAGAGCGCAGACCTTCGCCAAGCGCCACAGTTCCCCCCATACAGTGTTTAACATCATAAATATTAATCCTACATTTATTTTGTCTAACTTTATAGATTCCTTGACCATGAAAAAAATGCCATTCGCAAGTGGCATATATTAGCTATACTGTGATGCTTGTTGCGTGTTTATAGCTTCATTTGTTCTTTTAAAAATTTCAAAGGTTCCCTATTTTTTCATTTTTTTGCATCTGTTCCTATGACGAAAATTCCAAAGGTCCCCTATTTTTTTTTTCCCCCATATTCTGGATCATAGTATCCGGAAGTATTCCATTATCCGGATCAGTCTTCGATACATTATATAGAACCTGTGGGCATCTTGTCCTGTTTTTTTTGTTTTTTTTCCAAGTGTTGTGACGATTTTTTGGCAGAGTTACATGCACCAAAAAAAAATATTGAAAAAGTATTGAAAATGGCCCTATCTCGCAATGTTAAATTAAAAAAGAATCCTTTAAAAAATTCCTGGATCCAGACGGTGATCCGGATCACCACCAAAATGTAATCATCTGTAGGATACCCCATTTCTGACAATCTCTGAAAATTTCATGAAAATCCGTCCATAACTTTTTGAGTTATCTTGCTAACAAACAAACAAACTAGAAAAGCACTCGGAGAGCGCAGCCCTCCGCCAAGCGCCACAGTTCCCCCCATACAGTGTTTGTGTGTACGTTTTCAGATTCCTTGACCATGAAAACATATGACTAGCAATTGGATTCACAATGATAGGATTAGTGGTTCAGTAGTTATTCACGAAAATCGCATTTTCCGTAATGGGGGTTTTCGCCACAGTTCCCCCCATACAGTGTTTGTGTGTACGTTTTCAGATTCCTTGACCATGAAAACATATGACTAGCAATTGGAATGACAATGATAGGATTAGTGGTTCAGTAGTTATTCACGAAAATGGCATTTTGCGTAACGGCGGTTTTCTTGTGGACGGTGATCTGGATCACCACGAAAATCTAATCATCTGTAGGATACCCCATTTCTGACAATCTGTGAAAATTTCATCAAAATCCGTCCATAACTTTTTGAGTTATCTTGCTAACAAACAGACAGACAGACAAACAGACAAACCAACGCTGATGATCACATAACCTCCTTGGCGGAGGTAATAAGGTTGTAACATAACAAAATGTGGAAAAAGTGAAACACTGTGAATACTTTCCAGATGCACTGCATCATATATGATCCTTTGAAATAACTTTTGATTAATATTCACGACAGGTACCCTTTAAGAGTTTGAGAGGGTGAGTGTGTTTGGATGAGGGGCTATAAAAGCGTCCCCCCTCCAATATGCACAGAAACTTGCAGCTTAAATGCAACCAAAATATATACAAAAATTGTAGTTTTCTGCAAGAACAAAAATATAGCCAAAAGAAAACTTATTCCTTTCCTGAACCTGAATTCATTTCATTCAATTATAAAGTGTTTCCGGACTTTTTCCTGTAAGAGATTAGTCCAACTGGAAGTTCATGACTAGCTTAAGGTACCCTTGGCTTTAACTACTAATGACAAAAAGGTAGTCAAAAGTCCACCTATAGATGTGCAACATATTGGTATGAGAATGCACTGCAAACTTACATAGACAATGAACATGGAGCAATGAAAAGATGGATCAGGGGAACACAGCCTTTCATTTTTAAAAACTTACAGTGGCACTGCAATAGTGAGCAAAGCTCTGATCTCCTCCAGCATGAATCCTCTTGACACAACAACTCTGCTCCAGATCTGAAATATCAAATCCCAAAAGCAAAATAAATTATGTGTTATGTAATCAAGTAGTTTTACAGAACATCATACAAAAACAACCAATCCCGACCCTTTAGTTAGTGCACCAACCTAGTCATAAAAGGATTGTTACATGCATTCAAAAAATTGGAAACAAGGTCAGCTCCAATGTACCATTTGTACCAGAGAACTAAGCTAGACTAGTTTTTATATACAAATTGATATTTTTTCTGATCACTCGTCCCCAGAAGTGACTTGCAGATTTTATTTCCCATGCCTCACCTGTCTCTGCTTTGGTGTTTGATGGTACCCAAGGCCCTTTAACTTGAGTGGGACTTTTTCTGTTCCAAGTAGAGCTTGTTCCAAGCTGCCCGTTGCCTCCAAGCCCAAATGAATCCATCTTTCTGGAGGACGGTGTGAAAGCCAACGTGTGCTGCCTTCATCAAATCATGCAACAATTTGATGAGAATATTAAGTAGGTTTTTTTTTTTGACATTCTTAATATTGCACACATACCATGCTTGAGATGAGATATTCTAAAATATGGATAGCAGCTTTTACCTTCCACATGCAATCTGTGTGACTACACTGCCCATGAGCTCAAACACTTTCCTGGGATTAATTTCATGATTTGTGGAGTTATGCCCAAGTTGTCCATATCCTCCTGCTCCAAATGTAAACACGCCCCCTTCCTGTATGTAAAATTTGCAGGATAAATATAATAAATAAATAAATATTGTGACCTTAGAAATCATAAAAATAATGGTAGACCATTATGTCTGTAAACACCAAACAGAGAGGATGCATGTAGGATGGAGCCAGGCTACTGCTTTCAAACCACTTCCATAAGAAAAGCTAAAAAAAAAAAAAAAAAAAAAAAAAAAAAGATAGCTTGCATGGGGTCAAGGGGATAATTTAATATTCATACAGCAGGGATTCTTCTGTACAATATCAGCCCATTACTGTAAGAGAAACTAAATATATTGTGGGACCCTTTATAGGAACCTGCCATTTTAAACCAGTGGTTCTCAACCTTTTCTGTCAAGACCCCCAAGTAATTAGATTGATGCTTGCTAGTAAGGCCTGGCACATATGACAACGTTTGTGATTAGACCCAGAGATAAACATCTGTGTGCACACGTCACATCACAAAAGCAACCACACATGCACACGGATCCACTGAAGGTGTGAAAACAACTGTTTTAACTGACAGATAACAAGAAGAAGTTTTACTAGGGACTTTGGATTATAACTATAAACGCCAGATTCCATCAGCAAGAAATATCTGTATTCATTTTTGTAAGCTGAAAGAATGAGGGAGTAATAATACCAGTGTCCATGACACTGGGTATGAATGTGTATAAATGTTTGGTAGTGGTCAGAGAGGCTGTTGGTGCAGACTGGCAGCCACGTTTCCATCAGTCTGCCCCAGGGCAGCTGTGGCTACAGCAGTAGCTTACCACTATCATTGTCTGTGGAGTGAATGAATAATGGGCAGCTCAGTGGTGCAGTGGTTAGTACTGTGGCAGCACAGCAAGAAGGTCATGAGATCGATTCCACCCTTGACAATCGTGGGTTTGATTCCACCCCCTGACCATCAGTGACCCTTCTGTGTGGAGATTGCATGTTCTCCCTGTGTCTATGTGGGTTTTCTCCGGGTACTCCGGTTTCCTCCCACAGGCCAAAGACATGCAGGTTAGGTTAACTGGCAGCAACTTGAGGATTCTAAGTTGTCCTTAGGTATGAATGTGAGAGTGAATGGTTGTCTGTCTCTGTGTTGACCCTGTGATGGACTGGCGATCCGTCCAGGGTGTACCCTGCCTCCTGGCCAAAGATGCTAGGATAGCCCCCCCAAATTAGAACATCAGCTGCTCCATGGTGATTTGGTCATCATTCAACAAAGGTAGGGATCCTCCTTGGTTATAATTTTGATGATTATTTGTCTATACAAGGCTGCATCTATTGTGTAAAAAAAAAAAAAAAGGCAGTTTTACAAATACCGTTAGCTCTTTTTTTTTTTAACCTAATCCTAACTATAAACACATCAGGCTTAAAGTTTAATCACAGAAATACAAACTCTGAAATTGTATTTCTCTGTGAGAAATAAATGCTCCTTGGTGTGCAGACTGGCTGAAATCTATTGTAAATTGGGGCTCTATCACGCAGTAGGTCTTTTTTTCTGTGCATAGTCACAGAAAATCAGCGCAGTGAAAAACTCTCCACTCTGGAGACTGGTTTCAAATCTCTACACTTTCACACCTCCAAATACCCAGTGTAGCATGCACGGACAGCTAAACTATAGACCAACTTTGACGTTTGGGGTAAAAACATTGTCATGCGCACAGTCCCTAAAACTTCTACTTTACTTGTCATCCCTTAGTTCCAAAAGCAGTTTTCACACCTCCTCCTCCTCTCGGTTACTGGCAGATAGCAAACAACTGAAAGATGCACACCGCCACCTACTGTACAAGAGTGTGTAACATTATGTCATCTCAGCTCGACCCCTAAATTCTATGACTTAATCCTGTGTTTTTTAAAAAAGAGAAGAGCCCTCCTCGTGATTCTTATTGCCTCTCCATCTCCATCTGTTTCCAGAATCCCAGTTAAATCCCGTTCCCTACCAGCCTCCCGAACTTCATTTTCCATTATCTGTCTTTCATTTCCGTATTTGTGACAGTGTAATAAGATGTGCTCGACATTTTCTTTTACTCCACATTCTCTACATTTGTCACTTTCACTTTTCCCCATGGTGAATAAAGTGCCATTTAAACCTGTGTGATCCAGACTGAGTCTTGCCATAATGATGTCTTCCCTCCTGTTTGTTGTTTTATAATTCTTTATTGTAACAGATTTTTGTATTTTGTAATACGATCTACCTTTATGATCTTCATCCCATCTTTTTTGCCATAGCTCAGTTCCTTTTTTCTTGATTACTGCTTTCTCTTCACCTTTTCCAAGAGACAATGGTATAGTTATCTCTTTTCCAAGAGCATGTTTTGCTAATTTGTCTGCACAGTCATTCCCTTTCAACGCTCAGTTTTTACACCTTTGGTGGATCCGTGTGCACATGTGGTTGCTTTTGTGACGTGTCATGTGCATGCAGCTGTTTCTCTGTGTCTAAATGAAAACGTTCTGTGCACCAGGCCAAAGTCTGAAAAGGTTGTGGCTGTGGAGGGTTCTTAAGGTATGAATTTATGTTAATGGAACTCGTGACTGTGGCTCGCTAACTGTAGTCTGAAAGCGGCTTTAGAAAACTCACCACCTGTATAAAAAAAAAAAAAAATCAACCATAAAAACTGAGATTTATGTTTAACGTTAGGTCTCTTTTCCAGTCCATGAAAATATGTATCAGAAAAAACCCTCAAGACATTTAGACAAGTTCAGAAGTTGTCTTCATTTTTAATACTTTTAAGTAATTTCTGAAAGCTAAATTTGGATCACTAAGATTATTATTTTTTAATTAAACCTTTATTTAACCAGGATATGACTCACTGAGATTAAGAATCTCTTTTACAAGATGCTGAACACTGTCCATTTTTAACAAAAAATTTAGGCTAAAACAAAGCCATAACTTGCCAATAGGACTGGGCGACATGACCTCAAATCAATGTCATAATTAAGTGAATGCTTTTCTTTTTTTCAGTCATTAAATTACCTTTTTTTGGGGGGGGGGTATACACACATGATGGTGCAACAAACAATTTCAATTATCAGTAATTATTTAGGCACCATTTTAATTTTTTTTTCCACATTTACTCTGTTTTTCACTCATAAGACACAGACTTAAAAATTAATCACAATCTTCTTGCTTTTATTGTAAAATATAAGCTTTTATTTTGAAAAATTCTGCTTACTGAATTTAGATCTTTGCAGCATTTGGCTCTCTTCCGCCAGTCAAGTTTTTTTTCCATAACTTCATAATATGAACCTGAAGCAATTATTGCCACAACTAAAGCAGCTCTAAAATCACCCCAGCTAATCTTCTGCTAGCCTAACATTAGTAGATTTGATTTTAGACTGCATGCTAATGGGATATTTCTGATGCAAGAGTGAGAAATTAGCAGTGAATGGAAGTTTGTATAAATCAGCAGTCTATTTCCACTGAAAGGAAAGTCACTTTAATACTGGCTGATAAGTGCTGTTATTTACTGTCACAAAGGACTATTATTTCACACTGATTTTATAATAAAGAGTTTATATGACATCCATTTATATAAGGGGACAGCACACAAGCACACAACTGGGGAAATTATTAACAGAAAATATAAAAATAGAAATAACCAGTATGGACAAGATTACATTGGATAGAAGTACTAAATGACGCTTTCAGTTAATCACCCAGCCCTATCAGCCAACCAAATTTAGTCAAATTCAGATACTGCAAAGGTATCTACTATAACCAAAAAGTATATAACTTGCCTTTGTCAGTGCTGCGGTGTGATCTTCACCACAAGAGATGTATATCACTCTCTGTGATCTGATGGACTTTAAGAGGGCTGGGAAATACCGGTCTGAAAAAGAAAACAGAAAAATTAGTCAAAGTTTAAGGCTTAAATGCTCATAGATACTAAGGTTTGACTGCCCACCTGTGCAATCGTTGAGACCCAGCTGACCAAAATTATTACGGCCCCAACCAAAGACAGCTCCTGAGACAGTGAGGGCAAAGCTGTGAGCACCACCTGCTGCTATCTGAGCAAACGGAATGCCCTGCAGAGACTGAATGATCTGGGGTGTGGAAATGCTCTGTCCTTTTATTCCAAGCCCAAGTTGGCCATATCGATTCTGACCCCAGGAGAAGACTTGGCCTCCTGTGTACAAAAAACAGATGTAATATCAACGGCTTAAGAAGATTAAAATGCAACAAGCTGAGCAGATAAATGTGGATCCTCACCTCTTGAAAGGGCATGGGAATGCCAGCATCCACAGGCTACCTGAGCAATTTGTACATCTGACAGACTCTTGATGTTTCTGTTTGCAGGGGAAAAACACATTTAAATAATTCCCATCAAGTGCAATTTAAGCCATTCATCCATCCATTTTCTACCGCTTTTCCGGAGGTCTGGGTCACGGAGACAGCAGCTCAAGCAGAGAAGCCCAAACTTCTCTCTCCCCGGCCACCTGCTCCAGCTCTTCAGAGAGGATACCAAGACGTTTCCAGGCCAGCTCGGAGACGTAGTCTCTCCAGCGTGTCCTGGGTCTGCTCTGGGGTCTCCTCCCAGTTGGATGTACCCAAAACACCTCAAGTGGGAGGCATCCAGGAGGCATGGATCGCCACCTTATCATGGTGGAGGGGTTTGCATGACCTAGTGATCCCAGGAGCTATGTTGTCTGGGGCTATTTGCCTCTGGTAGGGTCTCCTGAGACAAACTGGTCTTGAGTGAAGGGCCAGACTAAGAGTGATCCAATAGACTCCCATGATGAATTTAAAAAAAAAAAAAAAGGATTCAGCGTACCCCCGCCCAATATAGGGTTACTGCAGCCCAGCCCTGGAGCCAGGCCTGGGGGAGGGACTCGATGGCTAGCACCTGGTGGCCGGGTTTCTGCCCATGGGACCCGGCCAGGCTCAGCTTGAAGGAGTTACATGGGTCCGCCCTTCAGTGGGCTCACCACCTGCAGGACGGACCATGGGGGTCCGGTGCTATGCAGATCAGGCGGCAGGCGAGGGCAGAGACCTTCGCGGTCTGATCCCAGCTTTTGAAACTGGCTTTTGGGACGTGAATTTAAACTACAGAATCATTATAATTCGTAAATGTAAGAGGTGTTGGAAATGAGTCACATAACTTGAGACAAACTGGGGGACTTCAGTCTTGGCTGATGCTGACAAAACATTCCACTTAACTTTGACTTGGCATAAATGTCTTCGATATGAGACTTTTGTTTTGAAAGGACTTCAGAATTTCAAACTGAATAGTTGCAGGTTTCTAAATATAGTGAAGTTCTATTTTTTTTTTTTAAACAACTGGGTGATTTAAAAAAAATCTATGCACCTGGAAACCTTCTATAAAGCAGCAGAACTGGCAAAACCCACCATGTAAATCTGTTTCCATAGTGGGAGGTATAAAGGGAACAAAATGATGTTAAAATTGTGGAGTTTTTTGTGGACACATTAAGAAGACAACAAGCTTCGCAACTCAAAAGATTAGTGACACAACCACGATAACACCTATGGTCCCCAAAATTTATTGATTTGGGAATCATATAAAAGCTTGTTACCCAGCCACAGGGGGGATGCACAAAACCAGTGTACTCTTTGTGCCAGACCCAAGCCCAGGTAAAATGGGGAGGGTTGCGTCAGGAAGGGCATTCGGAGTAAAAGTCCTTGTCAAATCAAATGTACAGACCCGTGATCTACTGTGGCAACCCCTAATACAGAGCATCCAAAAGTGTGTGTGTGTGTGTGTGTGTGTGTATCATATGAAGTTTCTATAAAAGTCAATGATATAAACTTGAATTATCCCCACAAAACAGATAATAAAATTGGCCTAATTGATTTTAAACTCAGTAACTTTGGACTTGCATTTAATATGCACCAGTGACTCACTCTCAGCTCAGGTAAATTTGAATCTTTTAATTTACCTAGGCACACGAACACATTCCTCAAAGTTATTTAATCCCAGCTGTCCATCTGAGCCAAGACCCCATGAGAAGACCTGCCCTTTGTCATTCAAGGCGAGTGTGTGGGCCTCTCCACATGACACCGCCATTATGATCTGTGCATCCAAGGCCACTACCTGTTCTGATAGATAAAAGAAAAGCATTTACAGGAGATTATTAGCAAATGTTTTAACATATAACACTTTTGTCTTCGCTTTCATTTAAAATAAAGACTTGCTGTGCACACACAGGAATACTTTAGGGAAATTATTAGGAACTATTTCCAAAAATCTGTAATGACAACCCACCATTATGGCAGATTTGGCATATGGTCCTTGTACAAGCGAGCTTTGCGGTGGCCATAGTAAAAGATCACTTAAATGTGAACGCTTTACTACACAACAGTGCCACAGATGTCTGAAGTTCTTGCTGGCTGGTAGTCTTTAACACAGGAGTGTCCAATCATGTGCCATGGAGGGCCGAGACCCTGCAGGCTTTACCTCCAACCAGTGTCTTCAATATCAGATTTCACTGAATTGTGACCCGTGCTGGCAAAATGCGTTGGAATGCATGCGGTGTCATTACGAGCTGCAGGCAGGAGAAGTCATAAATCATGACCCTTTGTTTGCAAGCAGCAAGTCCCGGGGAAAAAAAAACCATGAGTGCCTGGTATCACTGGAAAGCTTAGAAAACGTACTTTCTAAAAATACATATGTTTTTTTTGTGGAAAACATAACTCCTGCCTGATCGAACGCGAGTTTTAAACCTAGCCAAAATATAAACAAAACATCTTTTTCCGGTGTACGTTTTTGCGCACGTCCTACAAATTAAATATAATTTTGAAGGTCTTTCAATATAAAATATGGAAAAAAAATGTTACCTCAGTTTTGATAATTTCCTCAAAGTGACTCATTTTGCCAGCACAGGTCATAATTTCCTCCCACTGATTGCTGATAAGTGAAAACCCCTGCTGAAGAGACTGGGTAGAAGCGAAAACCTGCACGGTCTTGGCCCTCCATGGCACATGATTGGACACCCCTGCTCTAACACATGACATTTGAATTCCCCAGTTAGTTCAAAGAATGAAAATTGTTTTTGTCAAGAAAAAAACCCCTCATATTTTAGCATGGATCTTCATTGTGGCCACAGACACACCTAGTATGCAACAGTCACAGTTTTTAATCAGCATGTTGACATGCCACATATGTGAGGTACATGGATGATCTTGGCAAAGGACAAGTGCTCACTAACAAATTCTGTAAAATCTGTGCAGAAACAGTTCAAGATTTTTACTTATCTCTATGTCAGGGACAAGAGCTGCAAATTAGCTAATAGCTATACACTCTTTGTGCAACACATCAGATTGATTGTCATTTGATTAATTGTCTATGTTTATTGCACTGTCCCTGTCAAATAAACTAATAATCTAATATTTTGTTGCATGTCTATTTAAAAAATAAATATGACAAACCTGGTTTCTTTCTGGCGTTCTCATGGCCCAGTTGTCCCAAATCACTGCAGCCACAGGTGTACACTGTCCCATCCTCCAGCAGGAAAACTGTGTGTCTGCGGCCACACCCCACGTCACGCACACGCTTGCCGTGAAAGAATTCACATTCTCGTGGCTCAACGACAATCTCTTCATCAATCCCACCCAAGCCCAGTTGTCCATAGGAAGCGTTTCCCCAGCACAGCATGGCAACTCTATCCTTTGGCGGCGCACGCCAGATGGTCTCCTGAATCTGTGGAAAGACACTTCAGCTAGTATAACCTCTCAGAGCACGTTAACATCCATAGTCATAACTGTGGTGTGTACACTCCAGGCTAGTAGCCCCTAGCAAAGGAGGTAATGGCTAAATAATATTATCGCTACGTGAAATACACACGTACGTGTGGGTAGGTTAAGAAATGTCTTTGGGATGAGAAATATAACATCAGCACAGTTAACTCTAATCTGACCGGGTAACATGTAAACAGATTAGCCAACTCGGATACAGTTCTTCTCTCGGTTACTAGCGATCATAGTTAATAGCAGCGAGAGTTATTTAGGCTTAAGCTGGATTCATGCTGCACCCCTGCTGTCCGTGTAACGGGAACCCTTGTGTGACGAAATTTACGTCATCGTCTCCCCTCCGCTAGTGTCCGCAGTACTCCACCGCGTGCAGCCCAAATTTTGTGACCGCGCCGCCTGCGCACGACCTGAGCGCGTTGAAAAGCGCATGCGCAAGACTGAACGTCCCATTCACGAGGTGGCGATATCGCCACAGAATACCAAGACAAAGTAAACGAAGAAGACAACGAGGACGTAGAAGACGAGAATAAACATACATGAATCATACACAAATACTTCAGCAGCATCTTCGTCAAAAAGGAGTAAAAGTCAAGCAGCAGAAAGCAAGCAGCGTCTCTTCGTTGATGAAAATCCTGGTGCGTCAGCGCATTGGCGTTCCCTATCGGGCGGCAGTGAAACTTGCAAATGATGCTTGTGCGCATGCGTCAACCGCTTGGCCTGGGTAGCTGAAAAAAGTGAGTATGAATAGCGCCGTGTGCGTCCCGGGCTCGTCCAAAGCGGACTAGAAGGGAAATGCAGCACGAATAAGGTTTTAGTCAATTGAATTCGTCCAACACATTACTTCCGTTTTGGATGTCAACTGTTCAAACTTAAGCAAATACCGCAACATGTAAAATACCTAAAATTGTAATATTTGGGTACAAATCTTAAATAACGATTTAAAATAACAGTCAGACCAAATCATCTACAGCATTGCTTGCTTTTTATATTAACATAAATGTTGTGTTTTGAGGCGGAAGTACTACTCTTGCCCTGTCAGCACATCTTCACTGTGGCATGATGAGAGGGTCAGGTCCGCTAGGACTGGAACAACTTCACCTAATAATGACTGTTTAAAATCTCCACACTACAAGTCACAGTAATATCAAACAAACTGAATATGTAAAATGAGAACACCCGTTAAAGAGTGTTTTTCGTTTTAAACAGAGGTGGTAGCAAGCTAACATTAGTCAAATTACAACGAACTTGGGAGTTAATCTAAAATTAAAGACTCCCTCTGTGAGTGAAGGAAGTCAGAGACCCATCTTGGATTTTGTTTCGTTAAAGTGGGTAGCTCTGTAAGTTACGAGTACACATTTGCCAGTATGAGCACCAAATCTTACCGAACCCGCCAGTTCATATGCCGTTAGCGTCCCCCGATAGTTCTGCCAGCTAGCTTGTGTGGTACTGAAAACGAGTATACCATAACATTTACAGACTTTAACCTTCGGACAAAACTATGCACTAATTGCTGTTATTTCTCCACAAAGCCAAGACTCCTCTACTCTTGTCAACAACAGCTGAACGCTGTCAAAAAATGTGTCAAGTGAAGCAGATCTGCTAGCATCTGTTTGTCCATATTCTCTTTTACAAAATAAAAGCGACCATACTAGCAGCGGATTGTTAAGCTTTATCAGACAGGAAATATATGTCCAGTTTTATGTATCCACTGAAGAGTCTGGCAAGGAAAGGTATAATAATTTCCAAGCAAGCGTGTTTTTGAAAGTATCTAATAGGATTAATCTTTTAATTTGAAGGTACATTGATATAACCGAAAATTCCACTGCATTTACAAGCGCTTTACGGTGACGAGGAACCGTCGCGAAACTGCTGGAAAGGCACGCGCGCATGCGTGTACAACACTTCTTTTAGATTTGATTGGCGGTTGTCAACCAGCTTACAGGTGCATTACCGCCACTGACTTGATTATCATCACTCTATATCTTTGTAGAAGGAGTTCTGAACAACTTCTTCTTCCAGCCCGGTGCTGCACGGTGGAGCAGTGGTTAGCACTGCGGCAGCACAATTTACCCTCGCCTGGGGGATCGCGGGGATCATGAGATTGTGGGTTCGATCCCTGCCCCCGGCCAACAGTGATCTGTGTGGAGTTTGCATGTTCTCCCCGTGTTTGCGTGGGTTTACTTCGGGATTTTTCTGGTTTCCTCCCGCATGCCAAAAACATGCAGGTTAGGAATACAGGGCGCTTGCGCACGCAGCGACCGGCAGCTGGTGGCTTGTCACCAGCTGCAAAACAAATCTACCTACGGGTACAAAATAAGTACAAAAAATAAAAAAAGCCCACAGGTGCACCACCGCCATACACCCCATATATGTCTATCTTTCTGTGTCTGTTCTTCCTCATAACCCTGCCACGGTTTCCTCATAGCTTTGTGACTTTCTTCTTTTTAATCTCGTATCTGTGTCTCATGTTACTGACTTAAATAAATACAGACGAACACTGATTAAGAAAATTAAGAGACAATGATAATTCAATCCAATCCATGTCATTCTTCTTCTTCATTTAGACTTGATTGGCGGTTGATCCACCAGCCCATGATGTCTTTGAACTTAAAGGTCCCCCACTTAACAAGTCTTCAACTGCTTCCCACTGTAGCCCCTTAAAGCCAAGATATTTTTCTGCTGCTTTCACAATGATTTTGATTTTTTCTGTTTTCTTGGAAGTCTGCAGTGCAGTTTATCACATCTTCCACAAATAAGAAAATTATTTTCCTTCAAAACCATAGTATCTTCCTTAATTCTACTGCATGCACTGCAAGTCTGCACACTTTCCCTGTTCGAATCCACTCCCACTTTTTTTTAGCTGGCACCTTTTTCACAGCTTCTGCATATGTTAGTCCCTGGGAGACTTTTATCTGCTGAATTTCTGCTGCTCTTTTGCTGGCTTCACAACCTCAATATGCAGAGCTACAACACTTCTTCTTCTTCTTCTTTTAGATTTGATTGGCAGTTGGCAACCAGCTTACAGGTACATTACTGCCACGTACTTCACTCTATATCATCACTCCATTTGGTCAGGAGCTGTAGTCCTTCTATCATCACTGCTGTGTCCAATTGAACATCAACTCTATCTTCAGACATAACTCTTCTTCATCTCCTCGTACTTCACTCTATATCATCACTCTACACATCTTGGCCGTGGCAACTGCCACACAGTTCAAGGCAAAGACACTTCTTCTTCTTTTAGATTTGATTGGCGGTTGGCAGCCAGCTTACAGGCGCATTACCACCACATACTTCACTCTATATCATCACTCTATCTGGTCAGGATCTGTAGTCCTTACCGCCACATACTTCACTCAGTAAACATCACTCTATGCATCAAAAGTCAGAATTCTTCTCGGTTGGCAACCGCTTCTTTGTCTTCTTCACTCTATCATTGTATAAGGAGTTCTTATAAGGAGCTCTGAACAATCTTATTCTTCTTCTTCAAACAGTGAGATTTCCATGTCTACATGATGTTGTCTTCTTCTTTTAGATTTGATTGGCGGTTGGCAACCACTTTACAGGTGCATTACCGCCACTGACTTGATTATCATCACTCTATATTCCTGTACAAGGAGCTCCTACAAGGAGTTCTGTACAACTCCCTATGTGTGAAAAAATTATCCGTCCTTGGACTGTGTCCTCAGTAGCTGCGCCAGCCAGCCGGTTCCTGGGGGTGCCGCTGTAGGAACAATTATGGGCAGAGCTTCCGGTTTCAGCTGACCTAGTATTAAATTAGTCAGTAAGAGTGGAGTAGCAGGGGCATTTAAAATAGTGATTTTAAAAGTTTTTCAAATTCATTTTAATGTATAGTCCATATACGTGTTTTGCACTCAAGTGGCAGCTAATTTCAGCACTTGTAGTTTTTGTATTTTTGAATGTTTTTGCGTAGTTCTGGTACTTGCTGGTGTTCGTGGTGTGAAGCTCCTCACAGATAAGCACAGCTAAATCTGTGGCTTCAATAGCAATGAGTAGATCATGCACTGAAAATTAAAGGATTGTTCATGTGATCGGTGGTACAGACAAAGTAGCACCAGGTATGTTTTCACTTGTATGAACGTCACAGATCTAACGTTTTACCCCGAATTTAAAATGCCCAAGCACAGTGTTGTTCTTTGTGGCTCTGACTAGACTCTACCTCTGTTCTAAGGTACATTTGATTATGTCCAACATATTTTAACAAAATGCAGTCGACTTTGTTGCAGTGGAAACATTGATATATCTCAGAGCTTTTATTTGTTTACAGCATTAGCATGTTAGCAGCGGCGCTAACTAACGGAGCTGCTGTCCATGGAGCTACTGGCCACTTTTTAAGGTCATCTTCTCATCCCTCCATAGTCGTTGTATGTGGTATGATTATATTGTGGCGGTTCGGTTAACCCCCACAACAGATTAAGGACACTCAGCTCTCTTCTCTTGGTTTTTTCTGCTGCACTACTGACATGTAGATGTGCTTTGGTGTAACCCCCACAAACAGACTGGTCAAACACAGCGCTCGGCTAGAGCAAATAACAGAACAGTGAAATGTGTATTAATGTCTACAGGCAGACTCGTTTCGTCTGGCTCACTTCTGTGATGTTAATGTTGCCTTTCATGCATTGTGCTCATGCGTCCTGTCCTCACTGTGACCTAGGGACTGAGATCAATATGTCTCTCAAATGCAAATGTCTTATGCCTGTTCTGTTATCTCTTTGATCATACCAACTGCTGGGGTATGCCCTTGATGTATTGTTGTAGTCGAGTATATATGCTGCAACTCTGTAACGCAAACTCTCTCATTCTCTCATTCTGGTTCTGCATCTGCTGCGAGACACACACACTGTCTCCTCTTTGAGAGCCTGAGGAATTCGGCTTCAGCCTGCTCACACTATGGGCTGGAGCCGAGTTCTGATGAAGGCGGGTGATAATAAAGCTACTTAAAAATCCAACGCTGCCTTTATTTTATCATCCTCTTCACTGGTGACCCCGGAATGCACACGTTTTGTGCAAACGCAACCTTCTGATCTGGACAGCTGCACTGGTGACCCGTTCTTCAGGATGAGATCTGCACGTCTGAGATCTGCTCATCCACGCTGGACCGGCCGCGCTCGCAGCTCCTCCACACGTGAGCGCAGCCGTCCTCCATGGCCGGCGGAGAACGCAACACGTGGACCTGAACGCACCACGGCCGAGCGGTGGCAAAGATCTTGGATCCCCACCAAGATCCCACACCCTGGTTCTCCTCTCCAGCTGGCCCACCCACGCACGAGCCCCGGCGCAAGCACCGGGGAGTTACGAGGACGGCGCATCACGCACAGGACAAATAACGGCTCCAGAGAACGCCATCATCCTCTGCCGCTGCTCACAGAACCCTCAGGGCTGCTCGTTCACCTGAAGCAGGCACGCAGCTCGCCACTGGATTTTTTTTTAATGGTCTCAGCCATGGCACATAAGGGATTTCAGCCGTCAGCTGTTCCCGGGGGGTTTTAGGGTTGCTCCTGCACCTAAAGCCAACAAGCCGAGTCCCTCTGCTTCTTTTTTTCTTACAGCCACTACGCAGCCTCGCCGCTCCTGTTTTCTTCATGGCCACGAGAGGAGCCAGAGACTAATTTTTCTTCTTGTGGACCTCTGCACGTTCAACGGGACAGCCCTTCGACATCGCGGACCCACAAGCAATTTTTGCGCGGCTCGGACGAGTTCACCGTCCCCCTGCCGGCACTTACCCCCCTCCTCCCCCCCCCTCCGCCTGCAGTGAGCTTCTCCCACAGCTCGCTCCCATAGAGGGATTATCGAGGTCTCGGCCCCCTGCCGTGCCCTCTGGGGGGGAGCGTGTGTGGCGGTTCGGTTAACCCCCACAACAGATTAAGGACACTCAGCTCTCTTCTCTTGGTTTTTTCTGCTGCACTACTGATATGTAGATGTGCTTTGGTGTAACCCCCACAAACAGACTGGTCAAACACAGCGCTCGGCTAGAGCAAATAACAGAACAGTGAAATGTGTATTAATGTCTACAGGCAGACTCGTTTCGTCTGGCTCACTTCTGTGATGTTAATGTTGCCTTTCATGCATTGTGCTCATGCGTCCTGTCCTCACTGTGACCTAGGGACTGAGATCAATATGTCTCTCAAATGCAAATGTCTTATGCCTGTTCTGTTATCTCTTTGATCATACCAACTGCTGGGGTATGCCCTTGATGTATTGTTGTAGTCGAGTATATATGCTGCAACTCTGTAACGCAAACTCTCTCATTCTCTCATTCTGGTTCTGCATCTGCTGCGAGACACACACACTGTCTCCTCTTTGAGAGCCTGAGGAATTCGGCTTCAGCCTGCTCACACTATGGGCTGGAGCCGAGTTCTGATGAAGGCGGGTGATAATAAAGCTACTTAAAAATCCAACGCTGCCTTTATTTTATCATCCTCTTCAATATTACTGTTTTTGAGGTGTAAAAGGCTGTGTTCCTGCATTTTTGATGCCGAAGTAATTGTTTTTTTTTTAACAAGGAAAACTGTCCCGTTTCAGTGACAACAATATGTTCTAAACTAGTACTGGAAGTTGCTACCATAATTCATGCAAGGCATCATGGGGCCTAGGAAGCATGCCCCATTAGCGAGTACAGAGCCCAGCGCCGTATAGATATGAGAGTTGCGACACGCTATGGCTGTGTCTCAGTTCAGGTTCTGCATCCTCCAAGTGCGCATTTCTAGGCCAGATACGTCACTGTGCTGCATCCAAGGCTGTCCCATTCTGTGGGCTCCTTCACCTGCGGCTGACAAATGCAGCCTTCAATACCCCAAAAACTAAGGATGCATGAAGAGTATTCTTGTGGCCCTAACATATCCCAGCATTCAGCACGTGGCTCTGCCTGGCTTTTTTTTTTTCTTCTCGGCTCAGTCAGAAACAGTTCAAAGTAAGTTTTTTGCTTGAATTACTGATACTGGGAAAGTTAGATGAGCTAGCGGCTATCTCCCGTTATGATAGCACTTACCGGGAGTGCTCTCTCCTTTTGTTTACTGAGACGTGGCTAACTGAACTAGCAGTAGATGCTAACATTGAGCTGGAGGGTTTTCACATGATACGAGCTGACCGAACACCAGAGAGTGGCAAAACTAGGGGCGGTGGAGTGATGATGTATGTTAACAACAACTGGTGTAGACCGGGACATATCACTGTTAAACAACGACACTGCAGCAAAGACATTGAGTTGCTAGCTGTTAGCATGAGGCCTACATATCTCCCGAGAGAACACTCACACGTGATCTGCATTGTTGTTTATGCAAATCCGACGGCGAACGCTGGGACAGCGCGTGACGTCATCCATTCAGTAACCAGCAGGCTGCAGACAGAACACCCAGATGCTCTTCTCCTCATCTCAGGCGATTTCAACCACGTTTCACTGTCTCCCATTCTGCCCACTTTCACCCAGTATGTCACATGCCACACTAGAGACAATAAAACACTGGATTTGTTCTACGCAAACACTAAGGAGGCGTACACCTCATCACAACTCCCCCCACTTGGGAGATCAGATCACAACTTGGTTCATCTCCGACCGGTGTACAAACCCCTAGTGCACAGACAACCTCCGGCCATGCACACTGTGGAGTTATGGTCTGAGGAGACAATGGACACTCTAAAGGACTGTTTTGAAGCCACTGCCTGGAAGCAGCTCTGCGATCCACATGGTGAGGACATCGATGGCCTCATTCACACCTTCACGGGCTACCTCAGCTTCTGTGTGGACAAATCCGTTCCCACCAAGACCATACGGCGTCACTCAAACAACAAACCCTGGATCAACCCTGAGATAAAACACTTCTGAGAGAGAAGAAGAGGATCTTCAGGTCGGGGAACAGGGAGATGCTGAAGTCCGTACAGAGGGAGCTGAGGAGAAAGATCAGAGAAGGCAAGGACAGCTTCAGGAAGAAGATGGAGGACAAGCTGCAACAGAGCGACATCAGCGGGGTCTGGAGAAACCTCAAAACCATCTCGGGGCTCCAGAATACCTCCCCCCAGGCCACGGGGGGCAGGGAGTGGGCGAACAACCTGAATCTGTTTTTCAATAGATTTGACCAACCGCCCTCCCCCCTGTCTGCACAACAACCACTGCTGCCACTAAGAAATCAAGTCCTGCTGCCCACTCCCCACTCCACCGACACCCCCCCCCACTCCCAACACACAGCCCCCCATCCTGACCCTGACCAAGACCCAGGTGAGGACGGAGCTGAGGAAGATCAAGGCGAGGAAGGCGTCGGGACCGGACGGCATCAGCGCAAAGCTCCTCAAGTCCTGTGCAGACCAGCTGTGTGGGATTGTGACGTATATCTTCAGCATGAGCCTGAAACTGGGGAGGGTACCACAGCTGTGGAAAACATCTTGTGTGGTACCTGTACCAAAAACTTCCCACCCCAAAGACCTGAACAGCTTCAGACCGGTGGCCTTGACGTCCCACTTGATGAAGACCCTGGAGAGACTGCTCCTTGCTCATCTCCGCCTCCTGGTGGAACCAGCGATGGATCCACTCCAGTTCGCCTACCAGCATGGCATTGGGGTGGAGGATGCGGTGATCTTCCTCCTTCACCGTTCTCTGTCCCACCTGGAGAAGCCCGGGAATATGGTGAGGATCATGTTCTTTGACTTCTCCAGTGCTTTCAACACCATCCAACCGATGATCCTGAAGGACAAGCTGCTGCGCGCAGGGGTGGACCAGCACCTGTCATCATGGATCCTGGACTACCTCACGAACCGGCCTCAGTTTGTGAGAACCCGGGACTGTGTTTCCGACACGATCATCAGTAGCACGGGGGCCCCCCAGGGAACGGTGCTGGCTCCCTTCCTGTTCACTCTTTATACTGCGGACTTCTCACACAACACAACACATTGCCATCTACAGAAGTTCTCTGATGACTCTGCGATCGTTGGTCTCATCTCCAGCGGAGATGAAGCTGAGTACAGAGGGCTTATCCAGGACTTTGTGGACTGGTGCCATCGGAACTGCCTCCAGATCAACGCGAGGAAAACTAAGGAGCTGGTGGTGGACTGCCGCAGGCATGGGCAGCCCCTCACAGCACCAGTAAATATACAGGGAACAGACATCGAGATGGTGACATCCTACAAGTACCTGGGTATTCATCTGAACAATAAACTAGACTGGTCACACAATACTGACGCACTCTACAAGAAGGGACAGCGCAGGCTGTTCCTGCTGAGGAGACTCAGGTCTTTTGGTGTACAAGGGGCGCTGCTGAAGTCATTCTATGACACGGTGGTGGCATCAGCCATCACTTTTGGAGTGGTCTGCTGGGGCAGTGGCATTACTGCAGCCGATAGGAAGAGACTGAACAAACTGATTAAGAAAGCTAGCTCTGTCCTGGGGCAGCGCCTTGATCCGATGGAGGAGATAGGAGAGAGAAGGACGGTGGCTAAACTGTCATCTCTGCTGGAGTCCGAGTTCCACCCTATGCAGGACATACTGGATGCACTGAGGAGCTCATTTAGCAGCAGACTACATCATCCCAGGTGCACAACCGAGAGGTTTCGTAGGTCCTTCCTACCAACGGCTGTCAGACTGTACAACCTAAGCAGGGCTGCTCGCAGAGATAGCAAAAAGACGTAACAAACTAATAGGTTTTTTTTGAATGCAAAAGATGCAATAGACTTACACAATGGTCCTCTCCGGCATACAACTAGGAACATACCGGTCGCTATGGAGGGTGAGAATATGTATGGGCACATAATCATACCATGTAGGATAACTAAATAGACGGTTATGCTGTTTCATCCCACCTAGCAACAATGCTCTGCACTGTGTGTGTTTATATATTTACATATTTATTCCATCTAGCTACAATGCTCTGCACTGGGTGTGTTTATATTTATATATCTATATATTTATTCCATCTAGCTACAATGCGCAGCACTGGGTGTGTTTATATTTATATATCTATATATTTATTCCATCTAGCTACAATGCTCCGCACTGTGTTTTTATATATCTACATATTATTCCATCTAGCTACATTGCTCCGCACTGTGTGTGTTTATATACTTGCATATTTATTCCACCTAGCTGCAATGCTCCGTACTGTGGGTGTTTATATATTTACATATTTATTCCATCTAGCTACAATGCTCTGCACTGTGTGTTCATATATTCATATATTTATTCCATCCAGCTACAATGCTCTGCACTGTGTGTCTGTGTGTGTGTGTGTGTATATATATATTTTATAGTAATATGTACATATGTATATTAGCTGCTCTTGCTTGCTTTTTTTTTTTTTTTTTCTTGCCTTCTGATTGTTGCTCTGAGTGTTGCTATCCCTGTGCTGTTGCAATCCTGGAATTTCCCCGTTGTGGGACTAATAAAGGCTTATCTTATCTTATCTTATCTTAATTATGCAGAAGTATGAACGTGAAAACACCAATAATCCAGAAAACCGCAACATCTGATTATTTAAGCTCATGTTAGGTGACATTATTTTTTTCTGATGTGCTGTATGCTTTGCTTAATGTATTAATTATACATGCTGAACTGTTATTTTTTCTGAAGTCAAACCTTTTTTCCATTAATGTAATTTTATTAACTAATGTCAGTAATATAAAAATACAGTATGACGTGGTTGTGTGGCGTAACATTATGTAGCTCACATATTCCTTGGCAGAGACCCAGACATGAGGGAACTTTGAGCTCACAGTGTGTATTGACATCACGCCCCAAATGGACATTGAGTCTGGACCCCCTGCGGACTAGAGGAGAAGTGAGAAGATCTGAGAGTGAACCTGAAGAGACTGTCTGACTCCTTGGGTCAGACAGAGAAGCCGAGAGGACAATAGGAGGATTAGTTATGAATGGAATTCTGTGTTTGATGTGAATGTGATTTGTGTCTGTGGTAACAGTATAAAGGTATGTGGTTTATCTCAGCTCGCTCTCTTCATTCCCTGACTGAGAGAGGAGCTGTAGGACTTGAGATGGAATAAACCAATACTGAAAAATCATTCAGTCTCTTCATTTCGAGTTTCCTACATTGGTGACCCACACGTGAGAAATATGGAAAGACTTGGAGGTTGTCTCTCCGACTCCGAACCTGACTCACCGGAGACCGCCCGCACCAGCGTAAACTCCATTAGACTCCCCGAGTTCTGGCAAGAGGACCCGCACTCATGGTTCCAACATGTGGAATCACGGTTCGTGCTTAACGGGGTATCAGAGGATGACATTAAATTCCACAATGTCATCGCAAGACTCGAGAGCCGCACAGCCCGGTGTGTGCGGAGCCTGGTGCAGCAGCCGCCCGCTGCTGGCAAATACGACGCCCTGAAAGCCGCCCTCATTCGGAGCTTTGTACCATCGGCCGAGGTGAGGGCCAGAACACTCCTGGACCTGCGCGACAGAGGAGGACGCAGGCCGACCGTCCTCATGGAGGACATGCTGCAGATGATCGGGGCAGACAATGATGCGTTTTTATTTAAGCACATCTTTTTGAGGACCCTTCCAGTGCACATGAGAGGCTCCCTGTCCAGCATGAGGTGTTTGGACCGGCAGGACTTCCGCGCGCTGGCTTTGGAAGCGGAGCGGCTCCTGGACACATGCGGCGAGCAGGAGACGGCAGCGGCAGCAGCAAACCTCGGCGCGGCGGCCCAGGGCAACGGAGAACCGGTGGCAACAGAGCTGACCCCAGCGACAACAGCGGCAGCGCGGTCCCGGAGCAGAGGAGAGGACGAGATGTGCTTTTACCATCGACGATTCGCGCACAAGGCTCACAGATGCGTCCCTCCATGCAACTTCAGGAAGCAGGGAAACGCAAGAGCCGGAGGTCGTTAGCAGCTTCGACCCTCGGCGAACGGAACAAGCTGCTCTACCTGACGGATGCGAGCTCCGGACGGCAATTCCTCGTCGACACCGGAGCACAGAGGAGTTTCATAACCGCAACCTACGCGGACTGGGTGGCCGGCCCCCACGGAGATGGAGCAACAGCCGCAAACGGCTCGTCGATCAAGACGTTTGGCAAAAGAACTCTGCGCCTATCCTTGCACGGCCGCAGCTATGACTGGACCTTCATAGTAGCGGCGGTGAGTTTCAACATGTTGGGCGCCGACTTTTTGTGTTCACATGGCTTGTTGGTAGATCTGGCTAATAGACGCTTGGTTAATGCACTCTCTTTTTGTTCTATTCCCTGTGCAGCACGAGTGTCCCCGCCGTCAGTACAGGCCAACGCCGCCGCAGCAGGAGGTAAGTTCCACACTCTCCTAAACCAGTTCCCAGCACTCACAGTTCCCATGTTTTCAGCTAAGGTGGCGAAGCACGGGGTGGAGCACTTTATAACCACAAGTGGCCCACCGGTTTTTGCGAAGGCTCAGCGCTTGGATGCAGCTAAGCTCTCTATTGCGCGTGAGGAGTTCGCCAACCTGGAAAGGTTGGGCATAATTCGCCGCTCAAAGTCCGCTTGGGCTTCCCCCCTCCACATGGTCCCTAAGGCGGACGGCTCGTGGAGACCGTACGGCGATTATCGCAGGTTAAACAATGCCACAGCGCAGGACCACTACCCAATCCCGCATATCCAAGATTTTTCGGTGCATTTGGCCAAGGCGCGAATTTTTTCTAAAATAGACCTGGTCCGCGGTTATCATCAGGTCCCGGTCCGATCAGAGGACATTCCCAAGACAGCGGTAATAACCCCTTTCGGGCTTTTTGAATTTTTACGCATGCCTTTTGGCCTTAAAGGCGCTGCGCAAACCTTCCAACGCATGATGGATGCCGTTTTGCACGACCTCCCTTTCGTTTTTGTCTACTTAGACGATATTTTAGTCACCAGTGCCTCTGAGGAGGAATACGAAAATCACCTCAGAACTGTTTTTCAGAGGTTGGGAGTGCACGGGTTGATAATCAACCCAGCCAAGTGCCATTTCGGCGCAGCACAGATCGATTTTTTAGGGCACCGCGTCTCCCCAGAGGGTGCAGTTCCGCTGCCCTCCAAGGTACGCGCAGTGGCTGAGTTTCCCCAGCCACAAACGGCAAAAGCGTTGCAGGAATTTTTAGGTATGGTAAATTTTTACAACCGTTTCATACCTCACGCGGCGCAGCTCATGCAACCGTTGTATGTCGCGCTAAAAAAACAGAAGCCCTCAAATGCGATTGAGTGGTCCCCTGAGCGGGAGCGCGCATTCACTGAGGTTAAGAAAGCACTAGTGAACGCAGCACTGCTGGCTCACCCAGACCCGGCAGCCCGAATAGCGCTAACCACAGACGCGTCAGATGTGGCCATAGGAGCCGTGGTAGAACAGCAAGTCGCCGGAGCTTGGCAACCACTCGCTTTTTTTAGCAGAACCCTACGCGATGCTGAGCGAAAATATAGCGCGTTTGACAGGGAACTGCTAGCGCTCCACCTGGCCATTCGCCATTTCCAGTTCTGGTTGGAAGGGCGGCGTTTCACCGCGTTTGTCGACCACAAACCGTTAACCTTTGCAATGTCCAAAGTCTCTGAACCATGATCAGGCCGACAGCAGAGGCAGCTGGCCGCAATTTCAGAATTCACCACCGATATACAGCACGTAGCCGGTAAATTTAATGTGGTGGCGGACTGCCTCTCGTGAGCGGTAACAGCACCTGTCCGCGCGGATGGGGGCTGTAGCGCCACAGATGCGGAGCGCGGTAACAGCGCGGACGCGCACGCGGCTCCGGTGCACGTAGGGATAGATTACGCGGCCATGGCAGCAGAGCAGGGCGAGGACACAGACGTGCGCGCGCTCCTGTCTGGACCAACAGGGTTAAGGCTGGAGAACGTAAGTTTACAAACCGGTTCACCCCCGCTTATTTGCGATGTATCCACCGGGCGACCTCGCCCAGTGGTGCCGGCCACGTGGCGCCGTCGTGTTTTTGACGCGGTGCACTCCCTGGCACACCCGGGAGTACGCGCTTCGGTGAAAATGGTAGCAGAGAAGTTTGTTTGGCCGAGCCTGCGCAAGCACGTGAAGGAGTGGGCAAGAGCCTGCATGTCCTGCCAGCGGGCTAAAGTTCACAGACACACAAAAGCCCCTTTAGAGCCTTTCCACATCCCGGCTAAGAGGTTTGATCATGTGCACGTAGATCTAGTGGGACCCCTGCCGCCCTTGCAGGGGTTCACACATCTCCTGACAATGGTGGACCGGACCACACGTTGGCCGGAAGTGGTCCCATTGCAGTCTACCACAGCAGCAGAGGTGACTCACGTTTTTTTAACAGCCTGGGTAGCGCGGTTCGGAGTCCCGTCGGACATTACGTCCGATAGGGGTCCGCAGTTTGTTTCAGAGCTATGGTCAGCCATGGCCAGCGGCTTAGGGGCAACAGCTCATCGCACCACCGCTTATCACCCACAGGCCAACGGTTTATGCGAGCGTTTTCACAGGTCGTTGAAGGCAGCCCTCAGAGCGTCGCTCACGGATACAAATTGGGTAAACTACCATGGGTTTTATTGGGGTTGCGTTCGGCACCCAAGGAGGATTTAGATGCCTCACCTGCTGAATTAGTGTTTACTCAACCTCTCAGGCTGCCAGGAGAGTTCCTGCCAGCCCATGCAGCACCCGAGCGCCCCCCGGTGTGGGGACCTCTATGCGGCACGGGGGCAGAAATGCTCCCGGGCCCCGCTCATCACACTTTCCCGCGGGTTTTTGTTCCCAAGGCTTTGCAAAATGCAGAGTTTGTTTTTGTCAGGCACGACGCCCAGCGTCACAGTCTCCGCCCACCTTACGATGGTCCGTTCCGAGTGCTGGAAACCGGGGAGAAATATTTTGTACTGGGGGGGCAGGAAAGAGGACTTGGGGGGCAGGAAAGAGACAATCAGTGTTGACAGATTAAAGCCTGCTTTTGTGTTACGTGACGAACCTGTACGGCCGGCGGGGGTGCCTCGACGCGGCAGGCCTCTCATGACTGAGAGAGGAGCTGTAGGACTTGAGATGGAATAAACCAATACTGAAAAATCATTCAGTCTCTTCATTTCGAGTTTCCTACAGTTGAAAGAACTTACTTTAAGATAACTTTTAAAGTCCCTTAGAGACATTGGGAAGTTGATGTTATTTATTTGCTTATGTGGTGCTGTAAAAACTCAAAGCAATCAGAAAGTGGCCATAAGGACAGGAAGAGAAGTGGGAAAAAAGAAAAATCAGCAAAATTTAAAACAATGTGTCATGGGTTTAAGTTTCCCCTGAAGTTTGTTTCCTGAAATTGTGACTTAGATTAACCACTATAATTCAATAAGTGACTCCGTGAAACACTCATGGCTGCTCTGTTCATTCACAGACCAGAAAATTCACGCTGTTATCCTATTAAATCAAAGGGAATCTTTGTTCTTTTGCATGTCCTTTTGTTGTTAAAATTGTGTTAACAGGCCTGAGGAGTTGTTAGTTCCAGATTCAAGTTATTTCTGTGACCATTGTGGGTTTTTCTTTCATTAACAGAGGGGTACCAACAATTTTGTCCACGTCTGCACGTAAATCGACAGAGGTGTGAAGTTTGGCCCAGCTGTTCCCACTGATGTCATGGGGGGGTGATCTGTTGGGTGTCATGGGGTGTCATGTGTTTACTCATCCTGGGTTAACTGGATTATTTCTGCTGCTGGGGATCACCTATTCCTCTTCTTCTCTTTTTCCTTGCTGATTAATGCAGATCTGCAGGATTGAACACCTCCGAACATCACCGCTTAGTTCCTCCCCATGGCTGTCTTTTAAAAAAATGGTCAACACACGCCAATTTATCGCATCCTTTTTCCATGTAAATTAGAAACATTCTTTTGTAAATGTGAGGATTTTTTCATAAATTTGCAGGATTTTCCTGCAGAGTTAGAGCCATTCTACTCAGAAATGTGCAGCTTCTTACTTGAAAATTTGTAGCTTTTTATTATTTATAATTTTGCAGCTTTTTCCTCATGAATTTAGAACTTTCCTTACTCTTGAATTTGCAGTTTAAAAAAAAAGCTTAAACTTGCAGCATTTTACTGAAATCTTATATCTGCAGCGTTTTCGGTTGTAAACAGCTGGAAATTTACACCTTCTTTTGTCTTTTTGCTAAAGTTGCAGCTTCTTACTCATAAAATTCCACTTTTTTTGGTCAGAAATTGGCAGCTTTTAACTGAGACTTAGATCCTTTTTTTTTTGTGTCAGGTCAGGCATTGGGTTGCTTGCTACCGGATAACCATGAAAACTGGTACTACCTGTCTCATGGGTCGGGCCGTCGGCGACTCAACCAGCATCCCCGCCCTTCCGAGGGCGTGGAGGGTGAAACAGGACATCCTGGCAGGACTAAAAACAATATCTGCCACAGGTCTGTGGTGGACCACTCCCAGTTACACAGGGTGAGACTGGACATCCTGGCAGATAAACAAATCTGTTGCAAGGTCTGTGGTGGACTGTGCCAGTCGGTGCATTGTGACATGCACTACACAAAGAGCAGAGATAAACAAACCTATCGTCTGGTCAGTCACTGCAACAGATACTGGAGTCAGTTTGTCTTGGCTTGTCCTTGCCACTGATAATACCTTTATCTGTCAAGAAAGTGCTGCTAGTCCAGCAAAAGCTAGCAGCACTCAAATACTTTACAAGCACTTTCATGAAATGGTCAATCAGAA